>JAIPRM010000357.1:0-27742 GCA_025469315.1 Stegophylla sp. TES_Ste_2020 | reverse complement strand
TTTGAAAGTTGCTAAGTTAGTAATGGTTGATCGTTTTGTAAAAAAACCATGTTGCTCCTTGATAATGATGTTTTTTAATATAGGGTAAAGTTTGTCATTAATTATTTTTGTGAATAATTTAGGAATGATTGATATTTTGGAAATAGGTCGATAATTTATACATTAGTTATATACATATAACTTCATAAATTATTAGAATTAAGACATTTTTTTCAATTTTTCATAATTTTCCAAGCACAAAAAAGAACTACATAAAATATGAGTGAAAACAGTAAAATAAAATCATAAAGCAGATTTTCATGAAATCAATTTTAGTTATATTTTAGATTAAATTCCAAAAAAATAACATTATAAAATTTAATTTTTAAAAAAATGTATCATTTTTGGTGCAAGTACAGAGCATTGGATATAACTTGGCTTTTTCTCATAATTTTAATTCTTTATATTATGAGTTGAAATGTATACTTACTCGTATGTTTAGCTTACAATACTCAGAAAATCACAAAACTATATATTCAAATAAATTTTTTACAGGCGTTTAAAGTTGGAAATTTGACAAATCTTATTATTTTTTATAGAAAATTGTAATTTTTTTATCAAAATCTTACACAATTTTTGATTTAAATTACACACAATGTGTTTTTAAGAGAAAATTACGCTCAGTACCTTTTAATTTACTTCCAGGTATTTAAAATTGTATAATTATGCCTACAATGAACTATTTGAATATTAATTGACGATGAAGAGATTAGCATATTTATTACATACAAATCATGATAAAATAGATAATAATATATAATATTATCATTAGACCAATTATATAATATTATAATTTTTTTCCCCCTTGCTATTGAGAAATCCTGGCTACGCCACTGGTTCTAAGGACTACAACATATATTATATTCATGCCAAATAATTTTGAAAATATTTTTCTTTTTATAACAAAATTGTTTTCAAAAAAGTAACATTAAAACATTCAAAATGCCACAACAACATTAAATTAAAATACTATAGATAGTTCAAAACATGCAACAAAAACACTAATGTAGTAGATTCATCCTAATTCTTCTACACAAAAATTTCACAAAATCACACATTAATTATAATGGTATATTATCTAACAAATGAAAAATAAATGTCATAAAAAATAAAATTAAAACAATAAAATGTTAAAAACTTAAAATGAATTAAGGAAGAAACAATATCTCATAAACTGAGACTAAGTAAAAATCAACAGTGTAATTTTAAAGAAATTGAAGAGCAATAATATTTCAATATTATAAAATATTCATTTTTATAAGTTATTATATATATAAGTGCAAACTTTTGTTTTAAAAATCGTGCAGAAAATGTTATAAGAAATAACTTTATTTTCTTATCAAAGCATACCTGTTTGATGTTGAGGTATTCCTAACGGAATAACATAAACAAAACAAAGCTATTAAGATACATATTCATAGTTTATACACACATTAATTTAAAAAAAGTTTAATAAGATAATGATAGTTGAAAATTTTTCTTCATTCTTCTGTGTATAGCACACATACTTTGGGTAGACTTTTAATAAGCTAATCTGGGATACAATAATGTTATACATTATATACAATTTAAGGGAAGATTTAAAATTCTTAGCAGAACTCACTGAATATATAAAAATGTATTACTATTTTAGGAAAGAATGCAAAACCTCAGGATTGGTGAAATTTTTAAGTCTCAGGCAACAAAATGGTCAAATCTCAATTTAATTTCCATGAATATTGTTAAATTGATAATATTTTGACATTTAATGCACTTATATACAAATATAAATTGACTTAATCATTTTTTAAGTAGTGGAAATGCTATCAAGACCAAATCAGACAATCATTGATAATAATTGTTGAAAATTTAAAATTTTTAGTGCTATTATTTTCAGATTTATGGTTATAAATCACTAAAATCAATTTCACGAAAATCTAGTTTTGGGCATAATATACAGTAATAACTCAATTTGTAGTGACTTTTCTTTATACTCAGAAAAACTATTGAGAATTTTTTAAATGGTTTCTTTAAAGTATTCACTAGACAAAATGTCTGATCAAGACATGTCTAACACTATTATACCATTTTATTCCCCAGAAATGTGATAATACAAAACAAATAAACATCAATGTTTAACTAATGCGTTCCATACTTTGCTCAGAATCTAAATTAGTAATTTTACTAATTGTCATAATGTATACGAAATGGCTATGATGTGCAGTATTTTATATAGTTAGAAATTTGTATATGCCAATCAAAACTATTAAACACAAAGTAGTTTGCTGCTAACAGGCAAGCTGATAGCAATTGGCAATTGGCATGTGTAAAAAGCATCAATGACTTTTATTCGTGTTAGTTTTTTTGTTAAGCATGATTATTGTTCAATATGCGAATATATATATTATATTGTCTTTAAATTATTGCCTAGTAATAAAAGCATCGAACAAAATCATTATCCAATACTGCTGAAAATAATTAATATCTCTCAATTTTCCATGCGGCACAATAATATGATAGTACATATCAACTTTTATACAGTGTAATCAAAGTATTTATAATTATTTAATAAAAACAATTTTACTGACCTTCTTTATTGCGGGTTTTCTTCTTAGTTCCATCTTTTTCCTATAGAAAAAAAAATATTAGTCCAATTAAAAACCTCAATACAATCAGTTTATTAAAAACAATTCAACAAAAATATAATATGAATAAAATACTACGTTGAACAGAACAAAATCACACTATGTCACTACATAAGTAACCAAACAATATTACAACATGTCTTCACACTCATTAACATGGATATAAAGCAGGTACAATATCAGACACGAGTTCTAACAACAAGTGATTATAAAATTAAGTTTACAAAGGTATTTATGGAATCAATTATTACTTATTTGCAAAAATTATTTTTTAAGGAAAAAATTGAGTTAATATCAATTATTTGTTATCAATAACAAAAATAAATACTTTTGTTTTTATCAAAAATGTATAGACATTAAATAAAAAGATAAATCAAAATTAGATAATCAACGTTGTTATACCTAATAACATGAAAAAGTTGCTTAACTTGAGAGCTTATTTCAGAAATGCATGTTTTTTATATAAAACAAAATTGTTTATTTTTTTAATTTAAATAAAATGAAATATCATATATTCAAATAAAAACCTGTGGTAAACAACAGTATTAGAGATGCATATAACATACTATAAGCTGTAAAAAAATACTTTACTTAGATTTAATAAACATTTTATCTTTAAAGTATTGCCAAAAAGCCAAAATAATTCTAACTCATAATTTAAAAAAAAATAATTAACGAAAAAATTTAACCTTCAGCTCGAGTTCAGAGTACCTATACCAAGGGTTAGTAACTAGTAGAAAAATGGACTGTCAAAATATCTCACTTCAATATTTAATTTTCTACTAAACAATTAATCTTAAATTTCAGTGTTTCTCAAAGTTCTTCCCTGCGGTAAAATACACTGAGGTATAAAGTTATTAAAAACTTTTAAAATCATCATTTCAAATAGAAATAATAATCCTTCAAGAAGATATTTCTTCGAGAGTTTACAAAAATAAATTGACTATAGAATTTTGGACTACGCAAATCTCAAACCTAGTGAAAAATACTGGTTATTAAATATCCACATTATTTAATTCTACACATCATTTAGTCTAACATTTTTCAAGAATAAATTTAATCTATCTTTTTAACAATAAATTATTAAGCACAACAAAAATACAGTATAACCAAAAATGTATTTATAATAAATTTCAACAAAAGATAAAATACATTTTAATTATTGAGTTACAAATCTTACATTATCAGTCATACTTTTTTCGTCAACAGTACTTCATGCTGATTAAGAATATGTAAAAAATTTGCCCGGTTTGCACTTAGTTTGAAATTTATATAAGTTTAAGGGTTGTTCATTATACTACTGTTAATAAAGAACTGAGCTACATTCGTTTTGCTCAATTCACAAAACTCCTTGTTTTGAAAATCTACCCCAGAATTTAATCATTTGAATCGTAAATATAATTATATCAATAAATGGAAACTCAACATTTAAAATGCATTAATGACATACGCACTACATATTTCCTCTGTACGTTGAGACCAGCACGGTCAAAAGCTTGGTAGCAAAAAAAAGACCATAATAATATGTAGAGTGCCATATTTATAATCAATACAACATAACCTTTAAACCTCTATTCACTAACAAACTAAGTACGAGCCATAATTTTTTTACGTATTCGTAATTAGCATGAAGAGTATTATCAATCCAAAAATTTAAAAAGAAAAAAGGGTGCCCGATAAAGCAGATTAATACCATTATTTACATATATTATATACATACATATCAATAATTAGATTTACACTCTATTATTTAATGTTAAAATGTGGTTTTTTTTATATATAATTACTTTTAAATAATATAAATAAGAAAGAATAATGAATCAATAGTATACCCTAAAATAGCATAAAAACATAATTTAAAAATAGTGCAACTATTATATTCACTCTACGACTTGGCTGAAGGTTAAAAAAAATTTATAGTTCTTTTTCTTTTACCATTAATGAAATCGGATGCATTTATAATTCGACAATTATTTGAAAATTAATTTAAATAAATCTTTTAATTTAAAAGGCAAAATAAATAACAAGAAACACTAATAATAGCACAACACACAAGATAATTTAAATTATGAATCAACTTCAGTAAAATTAAATTTTTTAAATAATTATCCTGAAATGGGAGATTTAAAACAATAAAAAATAATTTCTTCATTTAATTATTTATAAAATGTGACAAGCAAAAATATATCACCTGTTGAAAGAAATGTAGTAATTTAAATAAAGCAAAAATCAAGATAGTGCAATACAAAAAAATAAATACAGAAAAACAATTGTGATAAACTGATAACAATACTATCATAAATAATAAACATATCATTAAAAATGTCTAAAATTGAACACACAAACAAAGCACTTGGGCAAACCTTTTTGGCAGGGTTAAGGGTTTGGGGTACGATGAATGGTTTTTCAATATTAGCAGCCGGTTCTACGGGTGCAGGATGCGAGGAAGTATTGCTTGATGTCGACGTCAAACTAAACGGTAACAAAGACCGTGTTTTTGACTTCTTCCAGTCCTGTGTGATATTTTATACAAAACTATTTTTTTTTTTTTTTTTTTTATAAAAAAAAATTCAAACTCAAATATGTCTATTATTAATTTCATAAAAAAAGGGAGAAAATTGAAATAATTAACCAACTGGATTAGAAAACACTTGTGTGACAATCACTCAAACAAATATGCCACTTGAATAAATACAATAAAACCACTAGGGGTTATCAAAGTATGAAGAAAATAATTTTTGTAATAAATGTAAAAAAACTTACATTTTTCTCATCGAAAAATCCGGTATCATCAGTTCGTTGTTGTCCTAAAAGTCTATCAGTTTCCAAGTCTGTATCAGCTTCTTCTAGTGATTAAATTCATGTAAATATAAAAATACATTCGTTCAAAGAAAATTATAATTTATTATAATATACCTTCATCACCACTAGGTCCAGAACCAGTTCCTCTATGCCTAGTTAAAAATTAAATACAAAGTTTTATTTAGTTGAAAAATATCTATAATACAATTTAAATTATATGTAAAATTAATAAGCACTTGTATTGCAATTACATTTCAAGTTAGAATTTACCTGGGAACCCATATTGGTAAATCTTCAGTTTTGGCTGTATTGGAATTCGTACTGTCTTTACTAGGACTACAGCCAGGAGATATGTCATCATCAACATTTGTAGTCTTTAAGGGTTTTGTTTGTCTTAGACTAGATCTAATTTCATGAATAGCAGCCTCAACTAAATCAGCAGATTCATTAGCACTTCGGTGTGCTGTCGGCGCTGGCGGAGGAGGAGTTCTACTATCATCAGACCGTACTAAAAACACACAAAATTAAAAATATAATATTCAAACTAATTTAATCACAATAAATAATTGTGTATGCAATACATTATTTCATATGAATATATTAATTAAATAATAGTATAAATTATGCTACAAAATAGATACTTAATAAATCAAAACATATATTTAATCCCATTGACATTATCATACTTAAATTTATTATTTATTTTAAAATACATTGATAAACAATGACTGTTAACTCTAAAAAGCCGTAATGGAGGGTAATTTTTGGCTGCTGACAAGACACCAGGTAAACATAAGCTAAAAATGTTATCTCCAGCCTGTTTACTTGCCAGTGGACAATAACAGTGCTCTATAGCCTTTCTAGGAGCTGGGAAAAATCAATAAGGAACAAAGTCTCCATTTGTCGTTCCATCATTCCGGTTTTCTCACTCAAAACAAATAATCAGGAATGAGCTTTACTGAGAAGTTGGAGTATAGGTTTCATTGATGCGATTCTTTCAAAATAGGTACACAGAGTGTACAGAGACAAGGGAATTTGGGTATAACCCCCAACTATATGTGCACACTTTGTGGGTCATGCATATGGGGAGGGTACTTAGAATGACACCAGAAGCAACTTCACTAGAAATTAACAGTCACCAAATATACATATGTCACTGTTTTACAGTGTATTCTAAAATTAATAGATATACATAACTATACAGAAGATTTAAAAACAATTTCTTCGCGATTTAATATATATTTAATTTATACATTCAAGTATTTAAAATTGGACCTATTATGGTTGATTATGTTAACACAAGGTTCTAGTTTATTTAAAAAGTTGGTAGAAAAACAAACCTAATGAATCCAATAACTGTATTCCAGTTTCTTGGCTAATGGAATGTACTTCGCTTGCATTTGTATCATTACTATCACATTTACTAGCTCTATTTGTACGTTCTATTTCTCTTTCAATCTCACTAATTTGCCTTTTCATTAACAATGTCTAAGCACATAATAAAATCAATTAATATTAGTACAGTGTAAATTATGAAAACAAAATATAAAGTATTTACAGTTGGATTGTTATTGTCAGTGTCACTTGTATGACCACTGGACAACCCATCCTCTAAAACTGGCATAGTAATGGACGTTACACCACATAATGGAATTAGATGTTGACCATCTACCATGGAAGATGATTCGCCATCACTACCCATACCAGCATCTTCACAGTCTGTAACTTCTGGTGATAATGTCACATTTCGACTGTACCTTCCTACACAGCTCTAAACAAATAGTCACCATACATTATATTTTCATACTTCGGAGTAAAATTATCAAATACTACACATACTTGATGAACTCCAGCCAAGCATCGAGATCCATCTGATGATGAATCATGTTTATGTGGAGATAATTGTGAACTTTTGTGTACATCTTCATTGGATAAATGCATTCCAACATAAGTATTACACTGTTCAGATGCTGGTATTCTTCTTCGCAGTTCATACTCCAAATCCTAAAAAAATAAGTGATTATTAACTAAAAATTATACAAAAAAAAAAAAAATCTAACAAAGATTTAAAACGCAATAGTTAAAACTATAATCAAATTTCATATGAAACTGACAATTCCAATTAAATATATTTTATACAAATATTATGATATACCTGAAATTGTAGTTGTTGAGTTTCCTGGTTTTCAGCACCAGACTTGAAAAATTCTTCTAAAACTTTTCTAGTCTCTGAGAACTCATACAAATAATCAAAGTTCATAGTCGGAGATGGACTGGAAGACCTAGAATCATCTTGAACCACTCTCTGGGAATTTTTTAAAAACTTGAATTAAAAATACAATATTATTTATGTTTTTAATATTTTAATATACTTGAGGAAACCCTGGTCGGGGCATATAAAGGGTAGGAGATGACAATAATGATGGCATTGATTGTTCTTCCTCCCTGTACTGTTTCGGTGAACCATTAAAATCATTTGTTTGGACATCACATTGAGATCTAACTAACCCATCAGTATTTTCAGTGCTTGATATTTCTGATCGGTTACTATTTCCAATTAAATTTACATCTCCATTTTGACTAGTCTAAAATTTTGTCAAAAATTTAAAATTAATAATTATTATGATAAATTTAAGAAAAGCTGCATGCTTACTTTATAATTTAAATGGTGTTGACAAGAATCAATAGTCTGATAAGTATTTTTATGATGATGCATTCCATAGTGGCCGACTGAAGTATCATGTTGAACTTTATCCCAGACATCGTTATGAATATCATCAAACAACACTGGATCATCTAATTCTAAAAATGATAAATATTACTTATGGATTAGATATTTCTAACAAACATTTTTATTAACCAACCTAGAGATAATGGTCGTTGATGTTTGGTAGATTTTACATCAGAAGAAAACACTGTTTCCGAAATTTCTCTTGAAGATTCAGTACTTGGAACATCTAGCCCTCTAAAAAATAAAAATAAAAGCAATTGAGTACAAATAAATCCAAACAGTAAATAATCATGTTGATACAAAAATAAAGAAAAAAGTTAATTTTTTCAAAACAATAACTAATTTATTTAATTACCTATTACGAAGTTCCCATATCCGGCCAGGAGATTTTATCCAGTCAACTTCTGTAGGCAAAGGTAATTGACGAGTTTTTCGTCCAGGTTTACTTCGACTCTGACTATAAACCTCTCGGCCTCCAGCTATTTCTATAATTCTACACAATTTAATAGTTTCAATTATCATCATTAGTTTAATCTTCTTTTAAAATCAATTATTATAGCAACAACAATAACACACCTTGAATCTCTCAATTTGTATGTAGATTGTTGAGATGCCAAGTTAACTTTGTTCGAGTTCCTTGTTCGATTAGTCGCCCCAATATCTACATTACACATACCGCCTGATTCACTGGATGCATTTTTAATATCAGATTCATCATCTTCATCTTCATCCATATTTTCATTGATTTCTTCCTCATCGTCTTCAATACTGGTTTCTAACGATGAATCTTGACTAGCATCACTATCACTTCTTCTGCGAGTTCGAAATTTCCTTAGCCCACGGATACTACGTTTTCTCGTACCATTGCCACGTATATTATCACACCTATAAAACAGTATTATGGAATTATTATTATTATTATTATAATTAGAAATTTGTCTTCGAGTAAATTTAGGTTAACTCTATGTTGTAGGTATACCTATTTCTCTGTCGTTCATTAGACTGAGTTAAATCCATGTCATGATCTGTGTCGTCGTCACAGAGTGGATTAAGGTTTAGGTCTGTAGATCGCACAGTAGTGGGACGACATTTAGGGAAAAGCTTCGATAAGTCATCATTGTCCAGTTTCAAGCCTATCATAGCTTTTCAAAATACGGGTCCCACCGTTTCTGAAATCTAAAAATATAAATTTGTTTTATTTTACTAAATAATCACTTATTATCTGAACATGAACAATAAAATCTCGCTAATTATAGTAATATACAAAAAAAAAAACAAAAAATAACAATAGATTTTACTGGAACTGAAAAAATATTATCTTAAATATTAAAAAAAAAAAACTAGGTGGAGGTTAAATTTTATTTTTCTCACAAGAAAGGACATGATTGGTAAAATATGCAATTTGGCTACATTGTAGTTGTTATGGTAACTAACAACTAACATTAAAAGTTCAAGAAAAGATCAATTAGTCTATGAAACATAGTAAGCATACACACTATTGTATTTTAACATTTTTAGTTAAATGAATACCTACAAAATAGTTGTACATGTTTAGAGTACAAAATGAATATTTAAATATTTATGTAAATAATGATTATTGTATTTCTGGAAATATAATATTGATTTAAATTCAATAACACAAATATTTGATGCCTGGACATTATATACTTTAGTATTATAATAATGAATTTTACCTAGTTTCATAATTTTATTTCAAGGTTATAAATTGCATGCAGGTATGATAAATTCATAAAAAAAAAATGTTAATGATTTTTAATAATTGATTTAATTCTTCGTGTTTTTATGTAGATAACAATTTTTAAAAAATTTATTTATTCTTTAAATTAGTTATCACTAAAAGTGTTATGATAAAAAGGCAATAGTTTTTACAAAAATCACGAACTAAGATATTATGCCTATCTACGTTTGTGATAAATATTAATGTAATGAAATTAAATATTAAATATTAACCTACTAAAAAACTGTAGAAAAAGTAATTACAATTGACATAGGTACGTTTTATCTACTTATTTTTATTATAAAAAAAACATTTTAGCTAAAGTATAGCAAAAATATTTTCTTATACCTACATTCATAGAAGTAGGTACAAAACACAAAACAATTATCGCATTTGTTATTTTTTAATTGTGTATTGAATGATTATTAACAGCATAATGTACCTAATTAAAATCTAGGTCGTTATTAATTAAGAAATGAATATAAAACTAATTTTCAATAATAAGCAAATAGTAAAAATAAATTACATTTTTAAAATGAAATTCATTATTAGGTACAAATAATTTAATAATTAATTCAATTCTACCTGAATGATTTCATGCTTATGCGTTTATAGTACAAATGTATACAAAGGTAGAAGAATAAAATTATGAAATGGGTAAATCTAGTATATTTAACAAAACCTCTTGTATGAAAATTAATGAATTTCAAAATGCGAAATCAAGTACAAATATATTAAATAACTAAATACCATAAACAGTATTATGTAATAGTAGATTATATATAGATACATATAGATTATAGATATAATGAAACAACATAAATTATACTACCTATCCATAGATAATAAAATAAAATAAATTGTATTGTCTTTGTACCTACCCAAAGACCTTTAAAATTAATCAAAATTTTCAACTAGATATATCTACTGTAAAAGAAATCAGGAGTTAAAAGATTACGAATAACTACTGGAAATCTATATCTAGGCAATTTGGAAATGCAGTATTTCTCAAAACTTCGTTTTTTCATTGATAATCAGTGAGCACAGGCAAAAACACAACTATGGGGGGAGCTTTGGGGAAGCCTCCTCAAAACTACTCCTAGCCCCCTCGAGTTTTTGAAAATTGCTTAAGGTTAATGTACTTTGCGGAGACAAAATCAATAAATTAAAATTTTATTCCCCCCCCCCCAAATGTTTGTCCTAATTGTGCTAATGAGCACAGGGTAGAATTGGAAAAAGTTGTTTAATATTACGTTTTAGAAATTCATACACGTTATTATTCGAAATATCCGTGAGATTAAATTCACAATATTATTGAAAAATTGGGAGCGAATAACTACGTTTTCATAAAATTAGAGACACCCTTTTATCGTACCTACATCGTACCCCATGCCCTTTTTGACACCCTTAAATATGCAGTGGAACCATTAGTGAACATTTTTAACCTTATGCGCCCCAGTGGCGTACGTATTTGAGAGGGGGACAATGGGTGAATCGCCCCCTTCTTTGGGCTTCTTTTCATCCAGATGCAATATAATACTAAAATAATTATATTAGGTACGTTTAAAATTACAAAATATTTGATCTAACATGGACCGTTTTTTAAAAACGAAGAAAACGATAATTTTGTTATTATTTATAGGTAGGTATTTTGTTATTCATAACTAATAAGAGTACATACCTAATAGTTAATATAAAATTGTACTTTATTTCGAGTGAAATTAAGAAAAACTTATCAAACTTTGTTTAATTTAATTTTAACTGATAACAATGATATTTTTCAGTAATAAGATTTAAATAAATTAATACACATTATTTCTTGTGAAATAACTCATTAAAAATAATAATAATAGATATTAGATAATAAGTATAATCAAATTATTTTACTTTTGTTATAAGTACGAATTTTTACATAAAATCTAGTTAAGTATATAAGTATTATCAATTTTATGAAAATGACATGGTTATGTGGTCTATTTAATAGGTTTGAGGAAACTGGGTAGCTATCAGAGGCATGAGCGCAAATCACAGGGAGGCTAAGTCCTCTCAAAACTACTCGATAATTACATAAGGCATTAGCCTTTTGGGGGGCTAAATTAATCAAATAAACATATTAGCCCCCCCCAGAAAAAAAAAATGTTTTCAAAGTTGCGCTAATGATCAGAGGTACAACTATAGTTAAAAATTTGGAGGGCGAAAAAAAAAACAAATATTGTGTTATTTCAAGCTAAGATTTGAACAATTTATAAATTCGTTTTAGGAGCTAAAAATCGTGTAAGGACGGTTTACAAATCGCCCTCTCCTCGGTGGAGCTTCAGATACGCCACTGGAGCACCCCCCATCCACAATTACGACCCCTGCCGATCGCAGAACCCTAAGGTTAACCTAAAGTTTTCGACTCTTGGTCATTTCTGATTACATGTACTGCATTGATTCAGATGGATATATGGTTCAAATCAGATATTACATAATATTAATGACAAGTAGGTGGTAAGTGTGTCGTGAATATGACGATAAAATGTAAACAATTAATTGTTTACATTGCTCGAGTAGGGGAGGTGTCTACTAGTGGTCCCTGCAATTTGGCGCGTTTAACAATAGTCATTGACGAAGGCAACGCGATTGTCCCAAATTCGAGCGCGGAAAAGGGGGGGGGACGTTTTTGAAACACCACGCTGTCACGGCCCCTTCACCCCCAATTTCCGACACCTTCCCAGTCAATTCTGTGTGCAACTGCGGCAACCGGGGGTGAAGTTTGCTCACCTCGCGAAACAGATGGATTTATTTTTCCCAGACATTAAACGGAGAAATGGCAACGACGACCGACGGGAGGGGAAGGCGTCTGCGATCGCTGCTGTCCGACTCTGTCTCGTGTGTGACGAGTGTTGTCGCGGTCGTGTCGTCGGGCACGGTCGCACGCGTGCGACCCAACGGCTGCTGCTGCTGCTGCGGCACGCGACACGTCCGTCGGCGGCGGCGGCGGAGCGAAACGATCCGCGGTTTAGTCGTGTAGCGAGCGAGCGAGGCGGATATCGATGGCGAAAACGATCGCGTGCAGATCGCCCGACGGTGCAGCAGCGGCGGCGGCGGCGGCGACGGCGTCGTCGTGTAGTCGCGGTCGGGCCGCGGCGGAAAAGCGGTCGTCGTCGTCGTCGTACGAACCGTCGCGTCGTCGGGTACACTAGTGTGCGACCACCACCAGCGAGCACGTCATACGCGTGTACGCGCGCCCATTACCGTGTGTGCGTGCGTCGTAGTGCGCGCGTGTGCGTGTGCGCGCGCGCGCGCGTGTGATAAGGTTATTGATTGCGGCCGGTCGCGCGCCGCGAAACGGAGGAGAAAATATTACGCGTGACTCACACGGGAAACGCACGTCGCGATCGCACTCGGCGGCGCGCGGCGTGCCAAACTCGTCGCACAGTCTCGTCGCGCGATCGGGGTACGGTGGTCGGGGGGGGGGGTGGGAAGGCGGTGATGAACGGGCGCGGCGGTGGCGGTGACGGAGGGTGATGAACGACGAGTGACGGGACACGATGACGACGACGGATGACCGCAGACTCCTCTTTGAGAGCGCCGCGGTGACACTATTATCCAGCACCAGCCGGACGCTCTCGATCGCCGCTGCTCTACTATTAATCTTTTTTTTTTTCGTTAGGTATTTCATTTTTTTTTTTTCTTTCAATTCTAATCCGGTTGTCGGTCTCTTTTTTAGTTTTCTTTTTTTTTTTCCTGTCAAAACCGGTTAGTCCTTTGGTTAGATTAAAAACGAAAATTTACAGTTATTAATAATAATTATTATTGTATTTTAGATTAAATCTGTAATCGAGGTTTATTAGATCAGTGGCGCAATCAGGAGAGGGACCAAAGAGGCCGAGCCCGTCCCCCACCCCTCCTCAATCAGTCGTATTTTTTTAAACGATAAATTTGGTTTTAAATAATATTATTGTCAATTGTTTTGTGTTTTTATCGGACTTGGGTTATTTTCAATAGGTATTGATTATAATTTGATCTGTATTGACTATATTTGACTATTAGATTCCGAGTGAAGAATATTTTGTATTTTATCTATGAAATCACTTTTTTAAAGTAGTATAATTTCCAACAACTTTTTCGATGAAAAATTTCATTTAAATGGTACTTTCAGGAAAAAAAAATCTTTATAGTTTTTCAAAGAATAAACAGATTCATAAAATCTGAGTACAAAATGGTAATAGATGCAGTACATAGTTTGTATTTATTGTGTATTTAATATTTTAATATTTTAATGATTTTTCATGGCTTTTTAATACATACTATCATAATAAAAGGGTCGCTTAAAATATCGGTGACATTAATGGGGTTTGAGGTTTCAAAAACCGCTGACATAAACACGATTTCGAATATGCGGTCTTTAAACCACCCTCTTCGAAATATTACCCGCCTCTAACGCGGCGGGTACAGCGCTACGTGCTACCCCGGGAAGGGATGGGACAGAAGTATCTCCGCTCGTCAAGCCCGCGACTTTTGTTTTCGGATCGACTAGTACGTTAATAATAATAATAATTAAATCACTGGCTGCGGCGCATACTTATGAATTAATAATATTATAATATATGTATACATTGTGTATTATACGTGCAATACTCACAGCACACGGCGCGGCGCGGCGGCAAAACGGCGAGATCGTGTGCGTTTTTTACAATTTAAAAAAATAAAAATATATGCAAATAATAGTATTTTTTTAGTATTTATAGTACACACGCTTACTGTTGTACGTACTTACGTACGTACGTATGTGTGTGTGTCTGTTTAGGTATGTTATTACCGAGTTGGCCGGCACGGCGCATGTGCGAGACAAATTTTGTGATTATCGGATGCTGCGGCGGCGCGGCGAGGCGGCGAAGGATCGACTTCCGGTTGGGTGGGTGGCCGGAGGAAAGGGATGCGGGATACGCGCGCGTCTCCACGTCGTCTCTCGATCGCCGTCGACCGACTCGCGTGTGTGTGCGAGTATTCAAACACACACGCGCGCGCGCACGCCAAGGAAATTCGCAAACGGTTTTTGGCAGCCGTACAGAACGCCAAGTACAGAGGTTTACGCCAAAAATTGGCAGGTGAAATAAAAAAATTTATGGGATCGAAAAAAGGTTATACGTCTTTCGCGCCGGAACGTTTAGGGCACACAAAGTGAGCAATGCGAAAAGCCAAGTGTGAAGTTTGAATTTCCAAAGTGTGTTGTCAAATATACGTATGTCTTTATCGTCGAAACTATTAAACAAAAACGAAGGGGAGTTTTAACTCAAAAACGATTATTAAAAATAAAAATAAATAACATCTATGTCGTATTAAGTAAATTCTGTTGTAGGGCCTAGAAAAACAGTATTAATATATTTTATTTTATTTAATAAATTAGAACAAAATTTTTTTTTTTTGGCTGGGGGAAACATTAAATCTTTGAGCCAATGCGTCCAAATAATGAGTGTGCATAACGAAATTTTCAAAATTTTAGGCCCTGTTCAAGGGTCACTTAAAAAATAGTATACATATTTTTTTTAAGTTATCCTAAAAAGTGTTGCGTCAATTGCGCCAGGATACTATCTCATTTTCTGATTTTAAAAATTAATTAAAAATCAAGAATACATTCATATGTTTAAAAGAAAACGCATGCATACTTGTCAAAGCGTCTAAAAATTAGGCCCTATATTTTTAAATAAAACTGAAAAAAAAAATCATTTGTTTACATAGCTGATTGTGTACCTATTTATTTAAAAAAAAAATTCTATACTTATTTTTATCTTATTGAATTGTTTTTCTAATATTTTTTTTTTCAATCTTGACAATTTGGACTGTCTTGTCCAAATAAAAATATTGAAATATTAGATACTTATTAGTTTTTGATAAAACTAGGCAGACCTTAATTTACTGCAGCAGAGTACGTACAACCAACTACATTGATGATGATAATATTATTATGAATAATTATTATATTTTCGTAATTTAATCGGTGGAATTGATGTGCAAATAGAATTACACGAGTAAAATTCTACGGGCCAGCGCAAAATGCATTTCAAGTAGTCTTAAAAAATCCGGCGCAGTTGACGACATACACGCCCAAATACGCGCGTGTCGTACTCGTTGACACCACCAGACGAGTGGCGGTGACGGAGAAACGCCGTCGCGTCACGCGGCAGTCACACGACGACGTTGACGTGCTGCAGTCGACGCGTGCGGACAATGATTTTCATCGAGCGCGCGTCACCCAGAGGGAAAAGAAGGGTGATTAACTTATCCGTTTACCGCCAGCCAGTACTTGAATTGGAAAAAAATAAAAAAATTAGAAGAGGGACGCATAAGTCTATATAAAAAAAAAAATAGCGTCCCCCAAAATTTTAATTTCTTATATACCTGTGGGTGATTTTTTAAAAATTAGTAGGAGGGGTACGCTAAAAATATTTAAAAAAATAGAAGGGGTACTCCGTCCCCCCACGTCCTCCCCCAAGTCAAGCACGGGAAAAAGACTCCTATTGCTCTCCGCTTGCTACGTCACTGTGTACAGTTATATTATTTTAATCATAATGTTTGTTACCGAAAATGCACTAACACTTATACTCAGTCCAGATACTTCTCTTGGTTCAAATTTCAACATAAAATATCAAATACTCGCCGTGGAATACATTTTTACCTAGTGTGCTTTAGATGCATTAGATAGGGGAGCGAGATAAGGGCTAAGCCCTTCCTTCCACAAAATTTTTTTTTTTGAGAGCCCTTCCAAACGTTTTATGATTTTTATATTGTATATTATGATAATTTATGATATAGGATAAAATATATTTTGTTTGTAATAAAATGTTATTGCCATTAAAATATAAACCATCGCTGAAAATTAAAAGACGTCATTATGATACGAGGATTAATGGTGTTAAATTGTCCTAGTTTTTTTTTTCTAATCGTGACATATTATGGCAATCAGATAATGCAAGGGGATTACCCGGACTGTATAAATTAAAGAGAAAACGTAGTTAACACTTTGTTCGTCTTCGTCTATTTGTCACATGACCTATTACGACGATTATATGCTGAGGTGTTAGTCATTTGGTAACAACTGGATTAAAAGAATACACATCTAGTTTTTGCGAGCTCTAAAGTTACTATGCATAACTGCACTAATATATTATTATGCTATCATCAGATTCTACATTTTGTATAAAGCCCAATTCGAAGAGATCATTGTATCGTGTTCATAATATACATCAAGCACAAGTAACTTTTAATCATTTTTTAAGCACTAACTGTCATATAGAGGGGTTCTAAAAGGTACATTGCACCTCTAAATCCCTCAAATAACAAATTAACACCTCTAGAATTTCACGTTAATTTTTTATTTCAAGTTTTTTGTGATTGTGTTGTACCTGGTGTACATAACTAAAAATTAAAATTACTTACATGTATATCTATGTATCATGTATTCATTTATGCATGTATGATTAGTACTAAACTATTAATCTTCTAGAAATTCTTTATTTTCTTCCTTTATTATAAGTATATTAAGTAACCAGCTTCAAAATAAAACATCTACATCAGGAAAATCTGCAAATATTATACAAGGTGTGATATCTTTCATTGAAAAATTTAATAGAATGAGAAGCATTTGTTATAATATTTTGAAATAAAATTTGAGATTTAGCAGGAAAAAATAATATATTTATTAAGTGTACCATTCACAGGCACACATTAGTTTATTTTAGTTAAATATTAAATTTTCATTATAGTATTTTAAAGTTATATACCATATACCTGTTGAGAAATTAATATTTTTGAAGCAAAACAAATGCTTAATAGGTGAGTGTAAACGAAAATAACCAAAATGTTTCAAGATAATGGATTATTTTCAGGAATTAGGGCAGAAGTGTTGTGGCTTGGCTTCAATAATTTAGAACCTACTGAATTGGAACCAATGCTGGACAACGTGCATTCAAACATTATTAGCTTTGCAATAATATACTTTTTGTATTAATAAAATATAGTGCAAAATAATTAAGTATTAAGCCTCTAAAAAGGCATTAACCTTGTGCGATTTCCAAAAAAAATCTGAAGGTCATTTACTGGTTTTAGAAGCTTAGCCCCTCTAAAAAAAATAATAATAATAACACCCCTATTTGTCTCTAAACTTAACAATTTTTTGTCACAGTATGAATAAGTTTCATCAGCATTATACATAAGTTTTGATTTACAAATTGTTTTTTAAATAATAGAATCACAGCCAAAATAAACCAATATAATACATGACACAGTGTTATGTTTATGTACTGAAAATACTCATTTAACGTTTATGCTGTGGAAAACAATTATTTATCTGTTGGTTAATATTTTTTTTCATATTTACGAGATCAACTTTTGTGCTGTTACAATCGGTTTATAACACGTTTCTTTTTCTTCAATCGATGTAATCTTTAAGATTTTGCGAAAACGAACTCGATAAGAACACTATGGATAAGAATTATATTTATCATCATAGATACAGATATGGAAATAATTTGATATTACTAGGTACATAACTTTTATAAACATTTGCTATCAATTTATTTTTGAACAATAATTTACGCACATACCTACAAAATATAATTTAATTCATAATATCAACTAGGAATTTAAATTTTTTTTTTTTATTACATTTTGTTACAATTGTTGACCAAATTGATTTCGCTAAACTAGAATATTAAATAGTGATTAAGTACATTATAATTAAATACAAAACCTAAATTCACAAAAGAAATATTTCAGATTCTGAGTGGAGCGAAGAAATTAGTGGTTTTTACAATGATGTTTATTTTTTTTTTTATGTGTACACGTTTTAGTAAGAAATACTAGTTCAACAGTTTCAACCAACAACTTTTCAAAAAATTACCCTGTATATATTATATTTTTCAGTGGTTTTTCCAGATGTATATTATTAGCTCTTTTTAATAATAGGTGACAATTTTTAGTTTTTAATTTTAATAAAATATACAGTTTATTATTCAACCGAATATTTCAATTTTGCGAAAGTCAACAATTTGCCGTTTTTCATATTTTTTTGGCTGTATAAATAACGTGTTTAAATTTTTTATTTCGTTTTTTAATTTTATTACGAATTCGATAAGTGAACTAGTTGTTCAGTTTATGTTTGATAGGACATTTAACATTTTGATTAAAATACATAATAAAAAATATGACATTTTAAGCTTATATTGTTGAATCAGTTTTTTCTCTAAATAAATCAAGGTAAACTGCAATAGTATTTGTCCTTGATCACTGTTATTTTGCCGGCGTAATTGCGGCACTAACCTAGCCGCGATTAAATTCGAATAGTTGAAAGGCTAGGTCGGTTGTCCTCGATACTTTCCTACTGCAATCTGAAGAGGAAGAGAATAAAATATTCCCGTCAGCGTTTTCTTCCGATACGTCATGTCTCCATCGGCATCGAAGCTTACGATCTTATAGGCTATAGCAAATGTAAATAATATAATAATATCTAAAGTGGAATAAAATATAAATATAAATTACTGTAGAACAGGATTACTTTGTTCATATGACGGGTAAATAAGCAGCTTATGAGCAGTGTATTGACGAAAAAAAAAAACCCTACCACAGACTTCATGATACACCAATATTTGGTTATTCTTGTCTACCAAACCTACCTAATAACTAAAAATCATTTAACGTCATTTAATATTTCGAGTTCCAGTGGCGGACTAGAAACATATATATATATCGGTCTCGGAAAACAACACTGGAAGTGACACTCATTTTGATAACAGTCAATTATATTTTTTATCCGAAATTTCCCAACATTTTAAATTAGATCTTCTAATTATTTAAATATCATTAAAGTTACAAAACTATTATTATAAAACAAAGAAAATGTGATTCATTTTACAAGTGTATTATGTATTTAAAAAACCGTTTTTATAGACTGTGGGGTTTTTTTTTTTGTCTTTTAACAAATCGCTATTACTAGATGATGTAATTTTTATTTCAGGAATATTGTTGTTTGTGAAGTAGGAATGGGTTCAATGAGTCTACAATATTAATCAGATGACTCGAAAACAACCGATTTAATACTGTAACGCATTGATTTGCTGAAGACAATAACAACATTTTTTACATTTTTCTGGCTTTTTCAACGTCACCTAACATTTTTCTCTTGTTTTCTTCCCTTCTATCATAATATTATTTTATTATAGAAAATTTGACAAATTCTCTGTGTCTCACTGAGCTACGATTTTTTTTGATTTTTTGTACATTACAAGTGTTATATAAAACAATATTATGTGTATTATATAAGTATTATAGTAAGCTCGCTGTAATAAGCAAATATAGAATAGCTTTGACTAGATGGCTAAAAGCTCGTGGCTGAGGGGTAAGACATATGAGCGATAACCATTCGTCTGTTGTCGAAACCTCATTAATATTTTAAATTTCCAAACATCCAATCTATTTAAACTTTATTATTAAAATGCAAATAGTACTTCATGAATAACACGCGTTATTATGATTGCGATAGCCTTCATCGGTTGTCACTTTGTAATTTGTAATTTGAGTCAATATAGGTATATAAGTATAAAGTATACAGAGTGTCCCAGTACGATTTGACAAAATGCAATAACTTTTGTTCTATTAATAATTTTTAATTTTTTTTTGAAAATTATAACTACAGCAATAATTTATATGTAATATGTATATATATATATATATTTTTTTTTTATATATGAGTTTTTCGAGGTACGCGAATAGTTTTAAATTTTTAGACTGCTAAATTTTTGCACTATGCTTACAATGGGTTCGCCACACTTGGTTTAGAGGCAAATTCTAATTGAAAAAGTTCCTGGTAGAAACTCTAGAAACTTTTGAAGTAATTCTATACGAAAACATGTGTGCATCGTTGTAAAAACTAAAATACTAACTTCTTCGCTCAATATTGTTGTTTACCATAGACATAATAGAATTATTAGGTCTAAGTTATTTTTATCACAGAACAAGTTTTTCTATGTTTTCACATAATAATGTATATTATTACATATTATCTGTGTCTTTACCTCAGTGTGCCTCTGACAACTTACTGATAAGAGACAATTGCATCATATCATGATAATATCTAAGAATATTAACCATGGTTGTATATCTACAACCGTGTTATTAACAATAAAAAACCGCCATTTTTAGGTTATAATTTTGAAATTATTATTTTGATATGAATATTTTGATACCGGATTTCAATACCAAAATACAATAAAATAATATTATAATCTATACATTATACATTATACAAATTTATGTATTAGGAGCTATTTTTATTAGTATGTAAATTGTAAATTTAGTTTTACAATTCCTATTACATATATCTCGCAGTTTGTCTTTCTATTCATTTTAGATTTTATAATTCGTTTATTTTTCAACGCACGTAGACTACAAGCTTAAGTCTTACTTTTTAATTGTAACTATGTATAAAAGAAAGTTTGCAAAAGGGAAGACTGCTGTTGAAAATGTTTCTTCGCAATCGGTGCAAACTCCTCCGAGTTCTTTTCTGAGACTCGGCTCTTCTAGTTTGTCGGGTACATCCAAAAAGAGTGATTCAGACGAATCACCCGAATCGCCATCAATGCTTGAGGAATTCAGTGATTTTCCAATCGAGAAAAAAAGGAAAGTCAATGATGATCTTGTGAGTGATACAACAGATTGTTCTCAGCCTTTATTCGATAACGACGACAATGATTATTCTACTTTAAAAGATATATTAAAAAGTTGTGGTTTACATCTAAAGTCCGATCAAAACATATTGTGTAAGTTAATCATTTGTTTCCATATTATATGTCAACATATTAATCAGATTATGTAATTTTGTTTTTATTTTAGCTGTAGAGGAGTACAAATTTTTGCAAAAATTCAATTCAAAAATATCTAATGATTCAGAAGAAATCGGAGACGCTGATATTATTGAAAAGTTTTTTGCAGAATTTGAAGCATATCATAATGATAAAATAAATCTTCAAGCAGCTCTTTCGCCATGTAAAGTAAGATTTTGAAAATAACCATCATTGATATTTAAATGATAGAATTGTATAATGGTTATAGGCTATTCCAGAAAATAAACTTAAGCAACAAAGAAGTTCTTTAGCTCGTCTTTTGCTTCAAGTTCCTGAGCTTCAGTCAAAATTAATTGACTTTTTGTTCGATAAAATGGCCGAAATAAGTTTAGAAGATATAACGTAAGTTACTTATGTAATTATACCGTTCGACTACCATTGAGTATTGATTGATATTTTCAATTTTGTATTTTAGTGACAATCCAGTTATGTCTGTACATAAATGGGTACGGTTCTTGTTAAGACCATTTAAGCAGCTATATAATATAACAGACTTAAAAAAAGTGTGCAGTAAATTATTTGATAATTTAAATGTTATATCTGATCTTGACATCAAAAGGGAATTAATTTCATCAATTCCAGATATAGTGCTTGACAATGATGACCATGATGCACACCATGAGTTATGGTAAGAATGATATTTATTTATTATTTAATTTTACCATAATTTATAAAAATTTATAATTTCAATATATTTTATTAACTCTTTTAGTAAACTTCTTAGAAGTGATAAAGAATTAATGGCTTGTATTTTGGAGACTATTAGTCAATTAAACACAAGTAAAGAAGAACTAGCAATGATTCAAATGGATATGATAGCTGTTATTCATCATACTCCACCAGACATAATCCCTGCATTAGTTAGATTTTTAATTAAAATAGATGATCGTACAGTAGCTGAAAAAGTTAGTTAAAAACTTAAAATTTTAATTCAATAAATTTTAATTTTAAATATATTAAATGGCAGATTGTGAATGGGTTGAGATCAGAGCTTCCATTTTCAACATCAGACAACTTTTCACAAATGTCTACTAATGATAATTTGTTAAGTATACAGCTTGTCATTTTCAGTTGTATATATGATAAATTCTTATCAAGCAAATTATTATTGGATGTTTGGATAAAAACAATAAGTCAAGTGCAATCCCATGTTGGACACAAGTAAAAATAAATGCATTAATCAGTTATTTGTAATTTAAATTTATTTTATCTTATACTTAAACATGTTTTAATATGTGCAATTGTTTTACATCATAAACGGATGACTGCAATCCATTCAGTAGAATTTTAACTAGTTCACTGTGCCTAATTTTCAAAGTCCTCTATTATGAAATTTCTTTTTGGATACTTATTAATCATATTTTATTTTTAAAAATTAATTACATTTATAAATATTTTAATGATATTGAAGGAACTGGGAAAATATATTGAAATAAATTATAATTTTCACAATATGCATTGGAAAACATACACGTAAAATGCAGTGATGTTACCAGCTCGATTATTACATTTGATAATATAAGGGTATACAAACTTTAGTGGGAGAGAGCAATGTTATTGCAGAAAAATTGACTAAACTAGATATTTATGGAAAAATCTTCATAAATTCAGAATCAAATATTGTACAGTGGCTCGTTAGCTTTGCAAAAGGTGGTGCTTAAAAATATTATGATGTGGGTTAAAAACAATTATTTACGCATAGTAAAATGAATGTACTTTTATTTATTTTTTAAAACATTTATACCTACTAAAAAAAAATGTTTACTAGATATATCTATGGTAGTTACTCTGCATTTCATATAAATTTATGTATAATATAGTCATTTTGAAATACATAAGTATACAAATTAACTACGCCGTGGCGCGATAAAAACAAATTTTTTTGCATAAATTGATTGTGCTCCGAAATACTGTGTTATCAGGCAACATGTCATATCAAATTATATTATATATTTTATATATAATAAATATATGGAAATATTTTGAAATTTTTCTCTGTATATTTACCACATTTTTAATACATTTAATTCTGGTCTCTTACCATGATAATTGTTAGTGTGACACCAAACATTTGGTTTTTATATGCTGAAAAATTATCACCCATGCCAATTGATTATTATTCATCAATTATAGGTAGTTTATTTTGGTTGTATAATTTCAGATCTATAACTGATTCTAATAAGTTGTGTTGAGATCTTATTAAATTATACAAATTATTTTTGCTTTAGTTAAAAATAACTTTTGGTAACTTAAAATGTCATATTTTTCATATATTTTAATTGGTTGTATATCATCTAAAGTTAAAAAGTCAAAGGTCCCTTTTATAAAACTGCAAAATTTGATGTATTATTGTTTATTTTTAATAATCATTAATATATTTAGACCATTAGATGTTGTGATCCTGTTTTTGGCTTACTCAGCTGCTTCTAATGATCAGTCTACGAAAAATACTGTTCTGTCGATTTTTAAAGAACGTATAAAAAATGGATTTTTCCGTGTTGAGATTATGGAACAAACTTTTCAAACATTTACTCCTGTAGGTTATTTACGTCTGTTGATAAAACAATAAAAGGTATGATTAACTATTTATTTATTGTTTTTGAAAATTATTTTTTAGGTATTTAAACAATATTTTGAAACATTTATTGATTTATTTTCTAATCTATTGAAAGCTACTGACCATGTTTCCATTGAAGTTGTGTCTAGTATGGTTGTGTAAGTATTTTTTCAATGAATACAAATCACTTCTCATATTGATAATAATTTGATTTTCAGTAACTGTTTCAATAATATTGATCAATGTTGGTGTAAGTGGATTGTTGATGAACTTCTTGTTTTGTTGGGCACCGGTAATAAGTTAACTATTGAAAACGTTTTAAATATACTCACCGAATTTACTGAAAAAAGAATAGACAAAATGCAACCACTTGCCACTCGTTTAATGGTGGGTAGTATATTATTTATAGGATCAAAATAATTTTAATGCAATTATTTAAATTAATAATTTTTTTTTTTTACAGTCAGTTTTTATGAATAAAATTTATGATTTTTCTACTAAAGATATAGCTCAAGTGTTGGATATGTTGTGCAAAATTGCCTATTCTGAAGGTCCTGACGGCATTAACAATTGTTCTGTATTTCAAGATGAAATTAATATTTTTGTACAAAAAGAACTTTGTTCTCTTGACATTGTGTAATTACATTTTGTTTTAATTATAATTCTAAAAATAATTTTTAACAGAAGTAATTAACCTTATGTACACCTGAATTTGCAGATCTCAAAGAGTTGGAATTATTGGTGCAATTATGTTGACTAAACATATAACTCTAATGTCTCCAGATGATGAAAGTATATCAATTGATAAATCCAGTGAAGATATTCCGCTTACTAAGAAAGCAAAGGATGCTCATGCCTTAATTGGTAATGTATTTAATTAAGTCTTTGTTCGTTTTAAATATGTTTTATTTATTTATTATACTGTTACAGAATTATTAATCACAAGAACCCAGTCAGATACAGATTCACAAATTATGTTTTTTGACCAATTTGCTCTTATGCTGTTTCATGGTCATCCTCTTGACAAGACTTTTATAGTATTATTTTATATATTAATTTTAAATATATAATTACTAAAGTATTTCAGTTTTGATAATTATTGTGTATTTTTAATATATTTCAGTATTCAGTCTCTTCAGTCATGAAAAAAAACTTTCAATATAGCTTTTTAATCGCAGCTAATGAATTTGATAATGAGTAAGTTACAATTATAATTATATTTATTCATTATATACACATAAGTAAATTTGACCATTACATTTATTTATAGTTTAGTATATTTATTTAATTTGCAGCATATAGACAAAATGTTATCAGAAATTGTTTGATTAATGTTAAAAAAATAAATCTGTTATAAATGTTACTACTTCATAATTTACAATCATAAGTTATAATCTTATCAAGCAATACTTTTAGCTGATCAAATATTTTCTTTTGGAATTTTGATAAAATTCCATCATATTGTATGTAGCTATTTCTGTTGTGCGCAACATTGAGGTCACCTATTAGTTTTACTAGAGAAACAATTAAAAGAATAGAAAAATTATAAAATATGCAGTAACAGCTGTATTATCTATAAAATAATTTGATATATAAGTGCAATTATGTTGAAGTTTGAAGTCAAAATAATACTCGTGTATATTGTATACATTCAATACAAATTACAAAATGGCTTACAAATTTAAATTTGTAAATATGGGATAAAAATAACTTATGATTAAATAATCTTTTTTCTAATTACTAAAATTTTTATCTTTTAACATTTATTTAAAAAAATAAATAAATGTTCAGTATTTCAATATTGCATTGGATGAAATCTATACATGCTTATTACTAATTAAATTTTCATTTTATAGGAATAATGTATTAGACTGTTCTTTATCATTTTGTCTGGACAAAGAACTTGATGAAATTATTGCTGTTAATCTGTGTCCTAAAGTCATTGATGAAGTAAAAAAAATCGATAATGCAGTTGCAGGATTACAAAGCTGTCGCTCAAATGCTTTAATGTCGATGTTTCGTTTAGTTAGAGCTTTAGAGCGTGACGATTTGACTGAAATTGATGCATTATTGGGATGTCCACTTGTTATGCCAACACGTAAAACGATTGATGACTTTGAATTGTTATCTCCAGAACAACAAAGTATTGTAGTCAACACACTTTTTCATGCTGTTAATTGGTTTCATGAAGTCATCAATTGTTTTTCATATATGATTAAACAAAAAAATGGAAGCAAAGTAAATTTGATTTCAATGTTCAGAAAAAAAAAAAATTAATGAAAATATATAATACATTTTTGTAGGTGCTCATAAGATTAAGAACCATAGTATATTTGATTAAAACGATAAAGAAATGTCTGCCAGTAATGTATGACCCTGAATACATTCCACCATCTTGTTACTATGGTCTGCACATGGAAAAGCCAAACTTTAATAAAAACAAAAAGTAATATTACTGTTTTCAAATAATATAAGTGTATAATATTATCAATATTTAATAATCATTTTGTGTTTAGAAAGCCATTAAAATCAAAACAGAAAAACACAAATAAAAAAGGCAAGAAAACCATCAAAGATAAAAAAAATAGTTCACAATCATCCAATACATCAAATTTTAATGTGACAAATGTAGTAGAAGATGAAAATGATGGAAATATTGTGGAGAATGAAGTGGATCTTAGTATTTACCATGACTATTTTCGTGAACTCGATATCGATACATGGCTCATTTTGACACAGAAGTTTGTTATCAATCCTGACCCCGAACAAGTTAGTTAAATTACATTTGTATGTAGTAAAAAAAGAGGCGAACATACTTTGCATATCATTGGTATTCTTTACTCTTAAATAAAAAGGTTAAATTTTATTTTTATTTTTACGCAGGCAGTTTTATAACACACTATTAACTGAGAACAAGAATATAAAATTCACATATCAAAAATTTTATTCACTAAAATATTTTTACTCTATAAATTTAAATTTTCTTAATGTTTAGATTAAAAGTTTCAAAGTTGTTTTTGTCAAATTTTGAGACATAACCTAACCATCTAGAGCAGGGATTCCCAACCGCTGTGCCGCGGCACAATAGTGTGCCGCAAAATTCTGCTGGTGTGCCGTGTAATTTTTTTTCTTTTTATGTGTGTTTATTTATTTTATATTGTTTATTAAAATTAATAAGTAGTTATATTTATAAAATTGACTTTGAAGTGTGCCGTAAAAATTTATAAAATGATCAAGTGTGCCGCCAAGTAAAAAAGGTTGGGAGTCCCTGATCTAGAGATATATTCTGATTCAAAAAGTTGCTGGCCGAACAAGTATTTCTGTACAAAAATATGTACACAAAAAAAATAAATATCATTGTAAAAACAC
>JAIPRM010000356.1:22967-60615 GCA_025469315.1 Stegophylla sp. TES_Ste_2020 | reverse complement strand
TAGATCTTGCTAAATATACACAACAGTGGGAATTTGTAGATAACTATTTAATTAAAACCAAACAAGCATGTCAAAACGTTAGTCTTAACGCTGACGCTAATTGTAACCACTTACTTTTTCTAGTAAACAGTATCACACGACAGTGTGAACAAAAACGCGATTTAATTTTCTCATGTATTGGATATGAACATCATGTAGTCAAACGCAGTCTAATTAATTCAGTAGGAAAAATTGCACAAATCATTTACGGGTTATGTGATATAGAATGTATTAAGAAATTCGATTTTGGAATTACGAAACTCTTAGCAGGGGGTACAACAACCGCAAAATTTGTCCCTGAACAAATAAAAGTTGTCAGACTAAAAAACGATTATGAAGGTCGCGAGTATTACGATATTAAATTAACAATAAATGAATTAAGAAATATAACTATAGAACAACAAATTTTACATTTTGTTCAGAAACACTTTACTTATATGAGTTTACTATTATCAAAATATATGTCCGAATTAGATCTTTTATTTAACATAATTGAAAGCGCAAAACTAGGTAAAATTCACCCTTACTTATTAAGTGCACCAGAACTACTTAATTTCTTTCAAGACATTCAAATATCTTTACCAGCAGGTTTAACTGTACTATAAGCAGTATTTAACTCACAGAGTAATAAGACTAAAGTTACTAACTGACAAATTATATTTTCTTTTTCTATTTATTAAATAAAAAAAAAAGTAAAATAAAGTATGAGCAATAAAGCCGGACATACTTTGTACCACAGATATTCTTCGTTACTTGGGTGAGATACTTTTGGTGGGTGTGTTGAAAATGATGATAATTATTGTTCTTTATATAATTAACTTCCTTCATTTAGAATTATCTTGTTGAAAAAATAATTTATTGTTTCTTTAAAATTCTAAACACTTACCAAAAGTGTTTGACTCAAGAAGCGAAGAATATCAGTGGTGTGAACAGAGACGCCCGTAAAAAATTACTTCAGTAGGTGCAAAAATGATTTATCCAAATATAAAACATTAGAGGGGGGGAAGTAATTATAATTAAATAAATATTTGATTTTATAAGGTATATTGAATCAAAAATAAATTTAATCGATTTTCTTTGCTTCAATATGGTGTATGGTAGACAGGTATTACTAGAGAGCCTATATAGGCTATCTAGGTGTTACTATTCCAGTAGAGAGTTATTCCTTCATTATCTACAACAAGAACCAAATAAATCTATAAATAAACAATTAAAATTCATAATTTTTCATTTCAATCAACCACAGAATGCCAGTTTAGTATGATTGTTTAGTAATTCTCAGAATTTGGTAAATATTTCTATGTCTTCTGTTGTTAATAATTTTTGGAAAAATCTCAGGTGGTGCATTTGCACCACCTGGACCCTACCTCCGGGCGTCCTTGGGTGTGAATGTCCGGCTTTCTTGTCCATATTTTTTTTTATAGTTTCATTATTCTTGCATACTTTAACAACCGTACTTACCTAATATTACGTTTAGAACTAGTGTTCACACGGCATACATTGCACTATAAACTGTTGTAAGTAATCTTCATTAGAATACTCATTAACTTCACCACCAACATCAAAGTTACCACTGTTCTGCAAAAAAATATAGATTTATTGAAATTTACAAAATATATGACTCACTCCGCTTACAATCCGTAAATCATAATTTTACCTAGAATTTCTGTGCAACATGGAGACATATTGGTTTGATGATAGTTAATTTTGTAAATATATAATCTTGAAATTATGTGAAACTTGAATTTTAAGTTTCTTGGTTGTAATGAAAGAAACATCTACATTGGTTAATGATTTAATCATAAGAATACATTCAAAATGGCTCCCGTTTGTGTCATAAGTTAGTAGTGTTTAAGAAATTTAAGTTGTGGTTTCAAAGTATTTACTTTTTATGATGTTAAACACTGAATATTCAGGGTGAGTTAAGCATACTCGCCCATATTTTTGACATTAAAAATACTTAAAAAATTATCTTATGTTGGTGATTGCTTGTGCATATATTATAATACTGTCATATGGATATTTCTTAAGTAGTTTAAGTTAGAATATGTTATATAAACAATTTTTCTTGTTTAGACACAGGATTAACAAATTATTGAAAATAGTATCCCAGGCAGTGGCATACGCAGAGGGGAGGCTAAAAAAAGGCTGAGCCTAAGGATCCCATACATTCTGTATTTAAATGAAGCATCCCGGTGTCCCGACAAAAGTTCCAAAATAACACTTTTGTCCTGTTTTTTGAATGATGCGTCCCATATGTACCTTAAAGTAATTTTAAAAATCAATTATTTATTTTATTTTTTATTTTGATAATGATTGATAAATAATAATAATAATAATATCTGAATCAAATGATAATATTACTAAAAACTAAATGTTTACTGAGAGTTTGTATACATTTGTAATTACATTACCTTTATTTAAATTTGTAGTACAAAACTAAGTCTTAATAACTTGTTACTAGTTTCAATATTTTTTCAGATGCAAAAAATTAGTATTTATTTAAGTAAAAATAAACTTTTATGTGATCAAAAATTATAACTTTCAAATATTGAGATTAATTTTGGTTTTGAGGGACTGAGCCCTCATCCCTTCTTAATCTCTATGTAAATTAGAAGTATGATTTAAAATGTCCCATATTTTTAATGAATAAATCTGGGATTCCCTACTGAAGCCCTCCCCGTGGTCCATATTATGTTTTGTTTTGTATAAAAGATTAATTAAATTAGATTTCTTGCAATTTTTTTATTATTTTCTTGACATTTTTGAATAGGAAACTATAGTTGAATTAAGTATTATTTAATCCTTCTGTAGATCATAGATTATCATTAAGACTGCGCACTTTAAATATGTACTACCACTTCATGTGAAACAATTGTACGAAATTAATTTTATTTGTTTAGTAATAAATTCAAAGTATTGAAACTCAAATTTAAACAAGTAGAATTTAACACCATCCTACATAGTATTCACCAAATTCGATAAAATTATCAAATAAGTTTACCTTCATTGAATGTGGGCATTTGAAAATATAAAAAACTTTTAATTTTTTATCATTTTTTAAATGTTATGGAACAGTGATGATTCTTAATTTTATGACCATATACATATATAATAGAAAAACTCAACTCAGTGGGGTACTTCATGAGGGTAGAAACTAGCTTTACTGACATTTTACCTCAAGGTGAAAATGATTATTTTGCATAGGTACTTAAAATATTGATTTCAAATCAAATGGAACTAGAAATATATTTTTTATTATTAGCCCCTCCCATTGCAAAATCCTACATATGCAAGAATACATCAAAACTGTTTGCCAAGGTTCCTGTCCTAAATAGAATTTTATTTATTCATTAGGAGTATCTCGGGATTCCCCATTATTTTCCTCTATTCCGGATTACTTAGGATCTCCTTAAGTAACACTTGCTGTGCGTGAAGGAGCACTAATAAATTTAATTGATTAATTTAGCTTCCACATGGTGATTTTCAAAAAATCTGGGTGGCCTAGAGTGGTTTTTGTTTTGGAGTTCATACTCCTCCTGCCCCATAATTACGTCTATATTTTCAATACCCTGTCACTACTCTCACTACACTGTTGTAGCCTGTCTGTAGTTCTATACCCGTCCTAGCGCAGCAGAACATTTTGGAAGGGGTTAACAAATTAGAATTAATACCATTAATTTTTGATAAATATTTTTTAAAAAATGTTCGTCTATTGTAATTCAGAAATAACGTATCAATTAATTTTGGGGGAAGATTGATCCTCGCCTGAATTCACTATGCTTGTACTCTTGTAGTTCTTTACTAGTTCATATTTTCTTAATGAGAATTTCAAGAATCGGGAATCAAACATAAAAAAAAAAAAAAACAATAATAATAATAATAAGTTCCATGTTTGTTGTAATGACTTTTATAGGATTTATTATTTTATAGGGTTGGCTTCCCTGTTTAAGGCCGGTCTGTTGAGAAAGATGCCGCTGTTCGTTGGCTGCTGGACGCTTTGTCTTAATGGTTTTGCCGATCAGTGATCTGTTTTCTTCTCCTACCATTAAAATGATATTGAATTTACTACGAAAACACCGTTAATAATAAATATTATATAATTTTTATAAGTTTTCAAATTTTATTACGTTTTTGCTTACAACTAATATTTTCTTCGCACATTTTAAATACACAATTTAAGCAGTTACACTGAAGTGGGAAAATTACTTCTCGTGTAATTCGTATACCTACAATCTACACGGATCGATTTAAAGTGTGGATTTTACAGTACATGCGAACATATAGGTGAACATTTTAAAATATTTTGTGTGGATAGTTTTCATTCAGAACTCTTAATTATATGTTTTGCTACGTATCTCCTAATGTTATCAACTAAAACGATTCAGTGAGCTCATGAGAACATAGGTGCGTGCGTATTATTGATTTTATATTACAATCCACATGATATTAATATAACCTTACTTAGGCGTGTGTTTTAAATATTAAAGTTATTAATGATTATCATCAAATAAAATTTTAAACTAAGTGCCTAGCTCTTGTAATATGTAATATAAACAAGTTTTAAAAAACTCAGAACTTTGTTTTAATAACTTGGTACCTTTGTGTTGTTTTTAATATTTATGAAATTGGTGTTACAGTGAACAACACTCATTCAGTTTAAAAAGATACTAGGCGGTAGACAAAGCCAATTCGTTACACATTGACTTCTCATGTTGCTTGTCATTAGTGTTGTATAGAATTAAGGTGTATGACATCTACAAAAAAAAACAACAGATAGGTAACCACTTCTGGAGAGCTTGAATTTGTCTGTATACACTCAGTGTCTTATGTACCCAATGTATGGGGTACATTTTCTTTAATTTTAATCATTGTGAATTATGTGAAATAAGCATACCTATCCTAAGTATTGTTGCCTATAGATAGTTAATTTATGTGTTAAATAATCAAATTTATTCAAAAAATCAATGTTGTACCTAGTACATTGTTTGAACAATATATACTGTCATTTATTATGAAATAATACAATGTTTACCTATCTATTAAGTTTGTACCTATGTTCCAAATATGCAATGTAATATATATATCACATGATGCGATACTGTAATATCTAAACATTAGTATAATGTATCTGTATTTAAATATTTAAATTCAATGAAATGAAATTTCGGTTCTAAATCTGAATATAGTTCACCAAAAGCCTTTGCCTCTTAGGAACTTATAAATATAAATATATTATGAATCTAACTTTTATTTAATTAGTTGACTTAGGTTGGTTTTTGTAAAAACAATATATATTTTAAAAGAAAAATGATATGGTCATTATTTCATTATGTTTGTATAATACTAGTGTATCTATACTATTTGATAAAGGTTCTTAAATAAATGTTTTCTCATAAATATCTATAATCATGTATGCACTTTAAGTTCCCACACTAGGTAGTATATTGTATTTTATGAAGTTATTAAATTTTATAAGTTGATATTGGTATTTGGCATTTGTTCAGTGTACTTCTTTGAACCTAATTAAATTAATAAATTGAATTTTGGTGAATAAATTAAAGTTAGTATTAAACTAGCACATTATTGTGGTTGAATGTTATATACTAAGTTTCTATATATTTTCTAATTTAATAATTGCAATCATTCAAAAGCCTATGCTTTTATTAATAATATAGTAGTTATAATCGCTTTGAAATTTAAACTTTTATATTGTAGTATAGTAAAATTAGTGTTTGAATAAATCTAATTAAGATTTTCTGGGTGTTTTGGATGCTAAACAGGGTTTTCTTTCACATTGGATTTTCTTCAATATTTAATCATTAATTGAAGGCTCCGGCAGAATAATATGCAATGTTACTACTTTCCATAGATTTTACAGTATCAAAGAAGAACTATTCTAATTATTTATTTGTGTCTACTTAATATTGAATTGTCTGAGATCTGTATAAAATATAATTTAATTATACTTTTAATGAGCTGATTTTTAGTAAACAGTGACTTGTTTAATAATTATTATCATAGATAATATGTTTACTAACAACAGTTAACTTTTTATTAAAAATCAGCTTGCCAGAACAAGCATTTTGATAGATATTTAAAAGTGTTAGTTTAGGCTTATTTTATTGTAAATTAATCTATTTTTTAATTTGATAGTAAATAAATTAGTATGTACATTACATTTATTATTGTATTGAATGATAGGTATTCCAAGATGATAAAAGTTCTAAATATTTAATAAGACCATAGACATTTTCTAGTCTTTGAACATTTTAAGCATTTTACTAAATTAACTGAAATAATTAGTGTTTACTATGCCTGAACTATGTTGATGAGCTATGTTTTTAAAATTTTTATCTCCTCTTTTTTTGCTGAGCGTTAATATTTTGACTACATAATAATTTATATTTTGTTTAGGTGAAAACTGGCAAGATAATTAATTTCATACAAAAATCTTTAAATTGAAAATTCCAAAAAGGTAATTTTTTTTTTTTTTTTAACTTTTGTTTGTGTTTATATTTTTAGATATATAAAGTTTTATAAATTTTGGTATACATCTACTTTACTGGGCGCTTTTTTTTACCCTTAATTATAAATATGTAAAAATAATATAATTTCTGCCTATGATTTATTTTTTTATTGTAGCTGATAGTCATTTATCAGAAAGCTATTTCATGGTTTATATAGTATATACCTACTATTTTATATTCTAAAATCATAAATGTTAATATTAAGTATGAGTAAGAGTAAAAATAGAATAATTAATTTATAGTTTGAATAGCCCAAATAAATTAATAATCTTAAAATATATATGTGTCTGTGTTTATTTCGGCCAATGTAGAAAGATAGGCAGTGTATTATAATGCCCAGGCATGGTGCACAATGACTGATATTGGAGGATAAAGTAGAAAAAAATTTGCATTGTCCGAACATTGTGTTCAGTACCCAAATCAGATTGGGCAAAGTTAATTGAATATTAAACAAAACATTTAGTACTTGAGTAGTGTGCTACCTGCAAGTCAATTGTTACTTACCCGATTTAAAATATTATTAAATTATAATTAAACTTTATTAGGATATTATTATTATTTTAAATAATTGTGATATTCTTATATACTTATTTAATACATTTTTGTAGTTATTTAATATAAATATCATTTATTATAATAATTTTAATTGCCACAATTTAAGGTATACTATTATACTATATTCAAGACTAACTTTTAATATGAAAAAGGTCCAAAACCATTTTTTCACATTTTCAAAATTTTCTTGCGCTTAAATATTTCTCATATTATTTTTTATCTATGTTTAAATTTGCGTAAAGTTTGGATCAAACAATTATGGTTTCCAGGTCTTCGTCGTAGATAAAATGCTAAAGAGTTATTTGCGGCTCTTGAACCACAATTTTCTAGCGCCTTCTAAAAACTATCTGCTGTTTTTGGGTCATCATTTTTCATAATTCTCAATAGTTTCTTCAAATTTTGAGATTTACCCCAAGTTTTACAAAAATACAATTAAAACTATTTATTAATCCAAATTTATGGAAATTTAAATGTAGGTAATCATAATAGGATTAATATATATTTCAAAAATGTGAATTTTTTTCCTAGTCTCAGTTAGTAGTGGAAAAGTTTTTTGTAATAATAATAAACTTGATAATTTTTAAGTAAAATTGTCTTATGTTAATTGAAGCTTCACTCAGAAACTTTTGATTTCTTTTATTGAAGAAATGATTTATCATTTCTTTTTTAAACTATATTCTTAAAGGAAATATTTTATCAGAAAATTTATATGATTAAAATAAGAGGGAAAGAGTAAGAACTAAGGGTTCTCTTTTGAAATTATATTGTCTTTACTTTTAACTTAATTTTTACAATTATTGATACAATTTTAAACATGAAAAAAAAATTGTTTCTTCAGATATAATGTGGGTGATATTACATAGTGGTTGTCAAAAAAAAAGAAAGAATTATAATTTTATGATGTTCAATAATCAATAATTAACCTGTTGACAAAACATAAATATTATTTTAAAATTATACTTCGATACAATAACTTGTTTCTAAATTTATAAATATATTTAGTTTAGTGTTGAACAAATTGTATACACTTGTTTTTTTTTTTAAACTTATAAAAAATAATTTTGTTGTTTAGCAGTATTTATGTAAAATATAGGAATTACATTTTTTTTTTATAGTTTAAAGAAAAAACAGATTTTTGATGGCAGAAGATTTTTTTTTGATGCAGAAATATGATGTTCACCTTTTAAAACCAGTATACTAAGGTATGTTTTTAACTTCTCTGGTTTTTATATATTTGATTATGAAATAACTAAGAAATCATATCCTAGAATTTTACTAGTACCTACATAAAGATTTATACTTAACTCAGAAATATTTAGTGATCAGTGTAATTTTTTATACACTACAAGTAGTATAAATAGTATTTATATTATTTTTTAACTATTGATTTTGTGTATTGTGTTATTATGTGTAAAAATGAAAGACAGTTTTTTTACAATTTTATTGTTAAAATTTGTGGACACAAATATATATTTTTTATATGATGTGTATTATAATATGTTTGATTTCCCAATTTTAGATATATCATTTAGTTTCTTTACTTTATGTACTAATATTTGTATTCATTAATATTTAAATAACTAATTTCAGAATTTATGAAATGTATTTCCTATTATTTGTTTGCTATATAAGCAACTATAGGCAACAAAAAGTAAATTAAAGCAAAAATAAGTAAAGTACAGACGAGAAAATCAGACATACTTCGCACTAATGGCATTTTTCGCTCCTTAGGTCAGATTTCTTTCTTTTTTTTTTTTTTAGTTGAATTTAAAAATGCATAATAATACTATACAATATATTTAAAATCATACTTAAAACCTCTGAATTAAAAATAAAATTTTATTAACTGAGTCGTGCTTAATTTAAAAACAAATTATGTCATCTAACATTAAATACTATTTAACATAATTAATATGCAAATATATCAACTTAAGTACCCTGATGATTAAGTATTTGTTTATGTAAATAATATTAATACTAGTTTAAAGAATGTAGTTATATGCATTTGCTAATATAGACAAATATAAAATAAAAATTATACTATTAATGTGTTTTGATATACATTTTTATAATTTTGATCTAAAAAATAACATCTTTATTATGAACCCCTGATCTATTCAATTGTGTGATGTCAGCTGGACACCAAGATGAAATGGATGAGTTATAATATTGAACAGTGAACAGAAAAGAATAAGGAGAGGAGATAAACAATTCAAAAGTTAAAAAATAAAGACCACCCAATTAACCTGTCTCCCCTAATTAAATGAGAAATCATGCATATTAAAAAAATTGGTTGCCTCGATGTGATTATTTTGAAGTCTCTATTTTTGTAGAAGTGGGTGGATCCTTGGGATATTGGCATCTTGCCTCTGAAACGTTTTAAGTTCGCCACGCTATTATGTCTGATCGTAATCATGGATCAAAAGTTGATGGCATATTGTTAGTATTATCAGATTTCATTGAACTGAAATTATAATAATTTGAAAATGCTTCAAGGGGATACTATCATCGCCTCTCATATATTATACCATTGATACTGTTCAGACCTTAATAATACAACAACCAGAGTAAGGTACAGGTTGTTGGTTGTACTTTATACTTATAAATGACATTTGTTTTGAGGTAATTCATAGAGATATAACCCACTTTTCTATAACTAATGCGTTGAAACATGTAAAATTGTAGAAAGTAATTTGTGGTAGGTGTCTGTGAATTAGTGATAGTAAAAATAATTTGTAATATATCTGCTCATAAAAATAATGTTGTAGATGTGGAAATAGTATATTTCATAAACACATCTGTTTATATTATGTTATCTATGAAAAAACTGGTATTCACAAAAAAATACTTCTCCTGTCCAGAGTTTTTTCAAGCATTGTTTTATTTTGAATTCTAATCATTGAATAAAATATTTTATTAAAATAATATGAACTACTATGTGAGTATTTTTCATAATAATTCATAGCTATACATTTTATCTTTATTTATCATCTTTGAGTTTATGAACAATAGTTACTTGTATATTATTTATGTAATTGGGCTTAGCCTGTTCAAAACTTAGATAAATTAGGAAATGTAGATGGTACAAATTGTGATTAATTTTCACAATTTACATTTTTTATATTAATTACTATGTTGAAAGTGGAATCGAGAATATATGAAGCACAACTGCTCAAGGTAAATTATATATAATTATAATAATTTGCATATGGTTCATAATGTATCATGTATGAAGAATATTTCTTATAAAATAGCTATTAAGCTTTTAAGGGAAAAAAATTTGCATCTTTATTTTTGCAATTCTGCTCATGTTATTTTTTATATGCTTTTTTAACTCATAAAAATTTTTATTTTATTTTTATAAGCTACATTTTACAACTTCATTATTAGAGTCACAAGTTTGTTTGAGTACTCGTAAATGTACCGTTTAGATCCTCCAGTTTTTGACAATTTTCAAAAATGTTCCATTTTGCTACCCCACACCTAAATCATTCTTAGCATTTAATTTTATACAAACATTTGAATTTGGTTAAAAACTCACTTGCTTTTAAAACCTTAACACAAGTTAATGCCTTATTAAAATAACTTATCAATATTATCATATAAATACTGCAAACAGCTCATTTGTCCTGCACAGAACATTCTAATCCCTAATTTCGATCCCTCTGCAAATTACTAAAATAAAGAACAGTTAGAACAAAGGTGGTTTCACAGGTAGCGAATGGCAAATTTTAACTGCGCATTGTATTTGCTTCCACACAATGATTAATCTAATTACAACAGTGAAGCTAGTTAAAACAATGTGTTTAATTTTTAGATATTCATAGCGGATTTTCACTTGAAATTAAACATGTTTGATTTCTTGCGAACTTTGCAACTTTATATCCGAGTCATTATTTACCTTTGTCGACATCTGAATATGTCGATTTAAGTATAGCTGTTTAATTTTATGTGAATGTTCGCTGCACATGAAACCATCTTAAATGTAACATTTGATAATTAATTTTGAATCTTGACTAAAAGAGTAAATTATATATTTTATTCAATAAAAACATTAAGAAAACAAACTTTTATTTACTTATTCATTATGGTAATAGGAAAAATGATTTTGGTTCAAAATACAATATTCTGAACTACTGGATTACCTATCTATGTTTAATGATAATTGATAACATATTAAATGATTCTCTATTTATTTTAAATTTTAAATTAAACAATCATTTTTAAGTTTCTTTTTGGTAGGTACATAACAGTCTTAAAGAAAAATAAATATCTGTTTATAAAAATATAAAATTTATATTTTAGACTTCCATTAAAAACTCATCTACAGGATCTGATGTGAATTATTTCGCTAACAATGCCATAGTATATTTCTAATACCACATGAGTTGAGTACACATGTAAAGAAAATAAAAAATAGAGGCAAATAACCTTGATGTAAGAGTGCAATGATCTCTACTATGCCAAAACTCGAAAATTAAACCAGTTATTTTTATTTTGTGCCAATACTATTTGTATTAAATTCAAAAATATTTTGAAATTCATAACATGATTATTTATATATATATATAATTGTATATTATGCTAATATCATATTGTCATATAATATATTCATTAATAAAATTATGAAATACTTAATAATTTTCATTTCATTTCTTATGTACAAAATAACAATCTTTGCTAGTGCTTTAATAATTATATTTTAGTTTAGTCATCAGAGAATCAATACAGCATTAATTAAAGGATTTATTTATTTGTTTCTTAAAGCTTCTATTTATAATATGATTATCAAATAGAAATTTTATTGTCCACCCAAAAATAAAATTATAAAAGCCATCAATAATATTTTATCATAAAACCAGGAATAAAATATTTTGGTACTTTGGTTTATTTCGAAAATAAATTACAAATAAAATAAACCTAATGAGTTCTTATTATACATTATCAAAATAAACCCAACTGTCAAAATATTTTATTCCTGTTTTTATGATAAAATATTATTGATAACTATTTATAATTTTATTTTTTGACTATAATATAATTTCCATTTGATAATCATATTATATCTTAAAATATATATTTATAGTTATAATTAGTAGATATATGTCTAGTCTATAAATACCAATCTAATGTCATTATTTAACAAATGCAATGAGTATTCAATACTTTTATCAACAATATCAATTTATTATTTGGTTATATTAATAATTAAACATTCCCATATTCAAATTATTTTTCCTTTTAAACATATTAATAAAAAGATTTTGAAGTTGTTTATTAGTTAATTTAATACTAATAATTATATTAATTATTAGTAATGCTGAACAGGACAGTGATCTTGTGTGGTATTATTGGTTTGGTAAAGCTTTCGTGCTTTCGTACTCTGCCACAGGTCATTTATATCGACTACCGGTTGATGATCACTGTTGTGCACGCATGTGAGCCTCTGGCGGAAACCGGTTTTCCGGCACTGTAGATTTTCTTTTAGTTCGTTAACCTTTTTATATGAAGAAAAAAGTAAAAAATTGCATAATAAACGAATAGCCACAACGATACTTGATGATGATTGCAATGTAATTCGCCATTTTTTTTTTTTCTCCGAAAATGTCTTCTCATAGATGTTGTAGTACTATACTATAAAAACTGTCTCATCTTGGAGAAGGGGTTCTCTGCGTATTTATATAATATACACATGTGTGTATTTCTATATTTATGTTAGTATATATTACGTCTTGTCTTTGCATGCGTGCATTTGTGTGTATAATAAAGGGAGGGGCGTGTATGATTTGGTGGGTGTGCAGTGGTAGTGGTGGCTGAAGACATTGACGAGCGTCGTCCTCTCCGGACGTTCAACTTGGCTGATGTCAAGGGCACACTTCGGTTGTTCGTCTACATGAATCACTGAACTCCCTCGGACTGTTTCTTACACAATCTCAGCTGCGAATAGTTTAGACTTGCGAGTTGCGATGCACAAGTTGCACAAGCACATACATATATATATCAGTCTTGATAGTAATTTAGAAGCACAAATTAATTATTGTAGCAAGTTTCAAATATTAATAATTCATCAATGTAGGTGTGCAAATAATGATAAGAAGGGGAAATAAACATCTCACCGAAAATTTAAAAATAAATAATTTAAGTAATCTAAAAGTTAGGTTATTTATTACAAGTAAAAAATATACAAAACGCTATTTTAGTTGTATTACTAACTTACAATACATTTAAAATACATAGTTTACTTTCATTTTAAATAAATTAATAATAATACATTTTTTTTTTCTGTCCCAACCTGGTGAATTATATTTTTACAACATTGATATCTATTCATAATAAAAACCTAGAACCCTTTTCATTGTAAATGTAACTAGAAAATAGCACTTCTTTTAAAATTATGTATCTTGACATTTCGATTTTTTTTCACGCGGTATAGTTTGAAAAAAAAAAATACTTCGCACGACGGGCGTATTAAATTTTAAAGAAACGATAAATCATTTCTTCAGTTAAACGATTCTGAATGAAGGAAATTAATAATATAAGAAAAAAAAAAATGTCAAAAATTTTCTTGCGCCAAAATCTTTTTTATAGGATTTTTTATCTATGTTTAAAGTTTCATAAAATTATGGTTTTTGTCAAATTTTGGGTAGTTTTTTCCAAAAAACACATTAAAGAATTGAGAAATTCAAAAAATGACCTCTCTAAAGTACAATCTAGAGACGAATCGGGTTTTAAAAAGTTATTGATCGAAACTTTCGGACAAATATTTCTATACGAAAAGTTGTACACAGAAAAAAAAAAATAAAAATAAACATCATTGTAAAAACACTAACTTCTTCACTTCATTCAGAATCTAAAAAAGATAACTGTAATAAAAACGAGTAATATTTGTTCTAAACTAAATTAAGAGTAGATTAGTAGATTCTGAGTGGAGAGAAAAATTCAGTTTATCAATAATGTACATTTTTTTTTTATGTGTAGGTATACATTTTAGTATAGAAAATACTTGTCCAAAAGGTAACAACCTGCTACGTTTTAAATCAGAATTTTGCTCAAGAAGATCCTTTTGAGATGTAATTTTTTGAAATTCTCAATATTTTTTTCAAAATTTAACAAAAACGGCTCTAATACTTTTTTTTTTTAATCCAAATTATAAAAATTTCAATATAGACAATATTAATTATAATATAAAAATTTATATATATTTTTTATAAAAAAATTTTACATTAATATTTTAATGAACTTAACAATTTATAGGTAAAATTGTTTATATAAACTTATTCTCTGCTCATATTTTTATTGAAGAAATACTTAATCATTCCTTTAAAATTTAACACACCGAACAAAGTCCCATCTGAGGAGCGATGAATACATATGGTGCAAAATGTGTACAGCTTTTTTAATTCTTATGACTATAAAAAGTTTTCAAACCAAATAAATTTACCTGCATTTATACTTTATTTCATATTGATAACTATAGAACTTATTTTTGTAGAACTTGGATGCATTATATTTTCTGCAATATTATAAATATAATTTATTTTTACTCTTTAGCAAAATATGTATTTATTATACATACATTAACCATATATTTTAGTAGAGGTTATAGTTTCCAATTTTACTTGATCGAAAAAACTCATGATTTTTAAGGTCAAATTCAAGGATTTATTTTTACTAACAAATCCTTATAAATTGTTCCCAATCGTTTACATTTGTTATAACATCTAACATTTAAAATAATAAAAATGAAATTGAAACCAAAATTATATTTTTATAAAAATATAAAATAAATGTTTATGTAATAGATTTGTACACTGTACATTTAAGTGTTTATATTAACTTAATTTATATATTGATAAATTATTCAAAAGTATTATAGATTTTAGAGTTGTCAATGTTTATAAACTGTTCTATTTAAAGCTATTATAGGTACCTATTTAAAAAAATAAATGAAAAATGCTGTTGCTCGAATGACTTATTAATTATAGTTAAATAAAGTTTATTATTATATTTTAATGATAACTTAATTATATGTTTTAGGATTCTTTTACATTTAATAACTAATTTCAAAGGTTTTCTCAGTAGTTTTACCTAAAACATCTAATTAATAAATTGTATAAATTAAATAATATAATTGATATCAAATGCTTGATGAAAATCCGGTTATTATTATAGTCTTAACTGTTCGGCCAATTAAACATATATAATTTAAAACTGTAATATAGCAAGCATCAACAACAAGCTAATGTTGTTGAAAAAATATTTGGTGTTCATGGATGTCTAGGAAGAATTGAATAAATATTGCATACAAATGTGGCATTTCTTTAAATATACTTGTCTTAATTTAACTTCCTAAAAAATAATAGACAGATCTATATTTTGTTCTTAAAATTTTACTATTTAATTTTGCAGAATTACTGTGATTAAAAAAAAAAAAAAAACGGTGTACAGAAAAAAAAATCCTTGAAAATGAAGTTCCCAATATTTATGTAAAAACAGAATACAAGTTTTTCTCATTATATTAATTTATATTTATTATTTATTATATGACATATCAGTGGTTTTTAACCTTTTTTCGAATTGAAGAACATTTAACATTATACAAGATTTTCGCGAGTTTTATTTACATGTTTTAAATTTCATGTTGAACCAAAAATTATTTTTTTTACATAAAACATTTACAAAAACAAAAGTTGGTTTTTAATTTTTTGTACATTCCGTTTCATTTCATACATCTATAGAAAATGAAAAACAGACTAAAATATAATAATTTTTCAAACCTTAGTGCATTTAATACTTTTTTCAAATTATGTACATAATAAATATCAATACAATAATAATAATTTAAAGTTTTACTTTCAATTATCTATGTAATTGGCATTCTACTGTACTTTTATTTTTCTTATCTTTTGCTTATTTGAAATTTCAAATAACTGATCATAATAACGTTATCTTAATGTTGGTTATTCCCCTTTATTCTATTCATTCACAGCTATTTATAGATGTCAATTCGTAAATATATGTGAATAAATCGTCTATACTCTATATTATCGACTAAAACAAAAATTCCGGTATTTTTTTTCCCATATTAGAAAAAAAAAAAAAAACACAAATGAAATTTGTATTGAAGAGGCAAGCTGACAGGAAATATTACTGCGAATTTGGGAACCTGGTGTCCAGGTGTTTGTATTTAATCCCTTGAGCATTTCTGCTGAAAACGTTTCAAAACCATGACCAACCAGCGGCTGGAAATACCTTCAACTACCTTAGTTCAAATTCGTTCTTTTGTGTCTGTGTCATTCATCTATTGTACTGTAGGACCTTTAGAATCAGCGTTCAAAAGCATATCGAGTGTTCCTAGCAATACGAGTAAAAACTGAAAATTAAGGTTTACTTTTTAAATTTATTTTATAATCATAATAAGAGTTCACAATATATATTAAATATCCAGGATACAATATGCTATGTGAATGTGTGCAATGTGCATATAATCTTTAGTGGACAAAATGCATGTCATTAACTATATTATTCTTAGAAAAAAGATTCAGTTTTTGTAATTCTATTCTTATTTACTTAAATGTTTCTAAATTATATATTATGTTTAATGTTTAGACATATAACACACTTTAGTATTGTTGACTGCAAGTTTAGTGTAAGTAGTTGGAGATATTTTTTTTTTTTCTTTGGCGTAAACTGTTTCTTATTCTAGTAAAAATATATTTAGTTTAATTTCAATTTTGAATTTAATAAATGATTATTTAAGTTAAATGATTTGTTTAATATAGAATGGTTGCCTTATTTTTATAGTCACCAAATTAAATATTAGTAAAGAGCACGATAAAATGATGCCCATGGTGCGAAGTATGCCCCGCTTTTTATATAAATGTTTAATTATCCATTTCTTCCATTATTATCTACAGAATGTTCTATTCATATAATATGATTTATTTAAAATACTTAAATCAAATTTTAAAAATATACTCCTCATATATTTTTAGTTTAATAGATTTATTAATCCAAATTATTTTGAACAAAAATATTATCGCGTATAATTTCTTCAAAGTACTTGGATATTACTTATTCGTTTAAAAAGTTTTTGCTTAAATTTTATTGAAACTAATCTTTTTTGTCTTTTCTTGTTTACTTTAAGACTGATCAACATTTAAATCTTATAATAAAATCTTATTTCATTTTTGAAATGTTGAAAGTTGTTATGTATGAATATTGAATATACACGAAACAAGTTTTATATATAATTTTTATAAGAAACTCGATACTCAAGTGTTAACATTTAACCGTTAGAAACATAGTGTTATTTTTGTTTTGAGTAATTTAATTTATATTCGCTAATTGTTTTGTCTCCCATTATATTACTATGAGTATTTTATAACTAGTTCAGGTTAAATTAGTAAAAAATATTTGTGCAACTTTACGATACGATGCGAAATTAACGAAAAAAAATTTGACATATTTCTCTGTTACTCGAGTGTCAGGTTTTACTGCATTTATTAACAAAAGTATGAATACATTTTTTCTGAAGGCTTTGTCGTCGAATTTACTTATATATTAACAAAGAGTATTGTCAATTAACACCTACGTCATCCATTGTACCCCTAGGTATATAAACTGTATAACGATTTATCCGGAAATATATTGTATAATATATTACGGAGGAACATTATGGGAAGACTAAAAGTCTCGCCCCGAATATTATGAGATTCTTGGAATAAATTCAAAATTCTTTCGTAGTTTCGTTTTGTCTTTTCGTGGCACAAAGCCGTTTGTGGATGACGTTATTTACGCGTGTGCGGGTCTCCGGAATAATGGACGAGGCAATGGTGCGCGATAGCCATTCGGGCGACTTCAATATCCGATGTAAACAAAAGTCGGCGGCGAATATTGCATTTAGTAGCGATCGGACTGCCACCGCCGTCACACCACCGGCACGATCCCTGGAACCTTCGTCGCGGTCATCGGACGTTTCGAATTGTCGACCGTGGCAACACTGCGGAGGACGCGCGTCCGTGTTCCCTCTTTCCACTGTGTTTTGTGTGCGTTGTGCTGTGTGTTACCTATGTTTTGTGTGTGTGTGTGTGTGCGTGCGCGCGTGGCGTGCGTTGCGAGGCAAGACCGGTTAGCGTCATTCGCGAACGCCGCAGACCAAGGAGCATTTGACCATGATTTGTGCCGGGCTGAGGTCGTTTCTGCTCTTCCATTGTCTTCTTGACTGTCAAGGACTTTGAGTGCCGTCGCCGTCTGCAACCACCTGTCTATCATATAATGGTATTTATTTATTTTTTTCCTTTGATATATAATAACAATAAGTTTTTCTTATCGTCGTTGTTTATAGTGTTTATACCTTGGTTATACGTATATAGTGTAGTATATTGCTGTGTTCTGTCCGTTCATTATTATTATTATTATTATTATTCGTTACACCGACGACTTCCTCGTCACAGTAGTTTTTAAAGGTAATGGCATGACTGCAGCCGATACGTCGTGTTTACCGTGTTGTTGATATTTTGTTATTTTTCAAATTTTTGACGTTCGTCTATGATCGCGCACGCCGGGAAACCTTAGAATAATCGGTTTGGCATTATTATGTAACGCCGGCCGGCGGCGACCCCGGTCGGGTTTTTCTATTCAAGGTCTCTCTCCGGTGTCTTGAAAAATGTTTTGAAATGTACTTAGGTATAATATTTTATTTATATATATATATTTTTTTTTGCGATTAAAACCATTTAAAAATCACAAGGCTTTATCCGATTTTATCTTTGGATCTGCCCGAGAACCGATTAAATAATATTCTTTGAAATGTTCAGTTTGTTAAATTTTCTTATATTTTATGTGTTACTTAAAACGATTTTCTAGCAGTAATCGTAGGCGTTAAATTGATACATTTTAAATTATTATATTTTAATAATAATTATCATGATTTGTTTTTTAAGACTCGTCCAGATCTAATAAACATTACCTCCAATTTTTTTATATTTAATTATTTTTTCGAATTATGAAGATAAATATGAAACATCGATAACAGATGTATTCGATTTTTCTTCGGTCTGCTGAACATGGGTGCAAGAATTTAAAAAAGTTAAATTACAAAATAAAATGGTCTTAGAGATTCAATAAAATAGGTATATTATATGCGTAGATACCTTACATATTTTAATCTAATCTATTAGTGATTCAGGTTAGGTTAGGCAAATACAAATTAATTTCTACAACAAAGTAGGTGCATCAGTATTAAATCATATTTGTAACTTATTGATTTTAAGGATGGATATTTTTAAAATATTTAATTATCTAGATACATTAAATATATTTTCTATATCATATGTATCAGAAATGTATATTCAATGATCCACTTATAATTTGCAATTTATAATGCTACCTATATCAAAATTAGATTATTTTATTATACATTTTTTACTTTCAATTCCATGATGATAAAATTTTAGATTAAATCTATATTTAAAATTTAAAAGAATGCATAAATATCACATCAAATCATAAACACATTGTATTTGGTACCTTTATTAAATTTTATTCTAAATTTTTTTTTTTTTCATTTTAAGTTTTTACTGTCATTAATTCAAAGTTGAATCTATCTTAGTAAACTGTCCATACTACCATTTTATACTACAATACTTATGAATGTAACTTACAATATTACTTGATACTCTAAAAATGTATTAAATATTAATGATATCTTATAAAAACAGACAATATGACTTATAAGATCTAGTTTTTTTTTTTAGCAATAATGACTAAATTAAACTAGATACCTACTTTTAAATTTATTAGGTACTTTCTATAATGGGTAAGGTAAAAATTATTTTTTGTAGTTTTATGAAATTACAATTTTCAATGCACGCAATCATTAAATACTTACATACTTAAATCATTTGTTATTATATATGCAATAGGTACTTTAACATTTTATATTACTCATAATTTTATGAAATAGATTATTATTAAGCACCTTTTAATAAATCCAACTAACTGAAAAGTGTACAATTCCCAAGTATTAAATATTATATTAATCAATTGAATTTCTGATATTATTTTAATGAAGTAGGTATAACTAATACAATTAAAAGAATTTTTTAAGAAAATATTTATATGGTAATAATTACAAACACAATTTGTGGTGTTATCAATTACTGTTGTCATAAGTGCAATTTAAAAATTGCATATTTTGATGTTGGTTAGTATGTATATTCCAACATCTCTTTGAATATTCATATTGGAATAACAATGATATCTATAACTTAAATATTTTAATCACATTTATTTTAATGATGAAAATTCCTCAAATATATGATATACAGACCTATATAATAAAAATATAGGCTTCTTTATTATTAAATAAAAGGTAATTTTAATCAATTGAATAATACCTACAGTTTTAATCTTCAAATGCAATTATTATTGCTATATGGGAACTATTCTAGATTTGTGGATTGTTAGCCATGAAATTATTTTGATAATTGTTATCTGTTTTTATCCTTGTTATTATGATGAGGCCAGACTTTAATTTGTCTTGTAGGACAAGTTTGTAGTATGTAAGACAGTTTTGTTATTATTCCAGTGAGCTTGCTTATTACCAAATTGAACAGTACTACTAAACATAAAAAAAATTGTTGTCGAATTTTAAAAAACTTAATAAAATCAAATCATGTAATCATCAAATAACAATGTTATTTCTGATTTTATTCTATTTACTGTATTACTAACTACAACCACTGACTGTTATTATTGTGAATGTGCAAGACGGAAAATGTGTGTATGGCGTCCCATTAAATTGTGTAGAACTCAAGTACAAAATATGATGATGCCAATTGAATTAACGATACTTGTACCTTTGTTATGTACATTGTTGTTACTTTTATTTTTACCATGTATATCTGAATTACATTAAAATTTATCATATTAGCTAACTATTCAGTTATAATTGGAGGCTCGCGCGCGTGTGTGTGTATAGCGTTCCATTAAATTTTTCACCTAAACTTAAATTCAAATTATTATGATGCCTCTTTGTGTACCTCGTGAATTTCGTTAAAATTTCGGTGAGAATTATCGCATTTTCTCACCAGGCTTCACAGTATTGTATTGTACACCCCTGGCGAAAAAAAAACGGTTAATCATAATGGATATATGGACGATATGGAACTACACCTCCGCTGACTACCATGCGTGCACGGGGACCATTGTTAAAATTCTTACCCTAGGTTAGTTCACCCTTACCCTTGGGCGTTGGCGCCGTATGTATGCGCGTCGGTTCGGTATAATATGACGAAGAGGGGGTGTCCCTTTAGCCGTGGCAGTGCAGGCTCCCCCCTGCCACCGCCCGCTTGCCATCATCTGTTACCGGCGAGCGACGCGCACACCGCGCACGGAATACATACATACACAGTCAGTTGCCGGCAGTTTCGTTCTGTGTGCTCATACCCGTTGGTCCCTCGGCAATTCCGTTTCCATTTTTCAACAATGTCGTTTTTTTCCTGTTATACATTTTGAAGGTAAGGTTATTTGTTTAAATATTATTCGTGTACATAACATGCGGCGTTTTAATCGTAATATTGTTTGTATAGAATGTTTTTCGATTGATTGTTATCTCAACACGTGGAAAACTATATATTATTTCAATCGTTATTAGCTGCGACTTCTCATTTGTTTCAAGCGTTATATGTATTGGATTTAGAAACTTATAATTAATTTTCTTATGAACTATTTCAAGGAACTAGAGTGGCGGCGTTCTCTTAATTACATCGATTTAATTTTTTTTTCTGTCTGTACAAAGCGGTTTCTTGTTATTTATTTTAGTTAATGGTTTCAGTGATGGAAAAAGTTTAAAGTAAATGTTACAATTTTTAAAGGTTCAATACCACAGTGTATAAAACCATTCAGTGAAAGCAGATGGCAAGCCTGTGTTGGTTGTTTGAAGGTCGTAGCCGGCTTCCTACACGACCCTTGCCCAACCCCCACGAGTCACCCTAATCGAATGAACCGTCTATTTTTGTAATATACATTTTATACGTATACACATGCACACAAAATCGTGTATGTATATATATATATATTATTATTATTATTTTTCTCTAACCCCTGAAAAGTTCCTATATTCATACATTTTCTTACACTCTTACCAATCCTCATTTTATGTCTGTTATATTACGTACAAACATTATTTATATGATATCAAATTTTTTTCATTATGCTTATGAGAAGATATAATGAACGTTAAAATCGATTTTTTTCCTCTTCATCCCCTTTGCGTGACCTGCAGCATTTGTACTCATCCCTTTTATTCTTCCAAACATCTGCCTAAACCCCATTGTGGAGAATTACATGGAAATGGTGTGTATTTTTCTCTCGATTCCAAGTATACGAACAAAATCGTAACAGTTTTTATGTATTTCAAATAAATATACTTAAAAATATAAATAAATATACTACGACTGCTTGAATAATCATTTGTGTGATCCAATAAATACCTGTAAATAGTATTTTTATGTTTAATATTAGCATACTTAATAAAATAAACTAATGTAAGGTTTTTCTCCTTTTTTTTTTTTTTTTAATCTAGATTTTATGAAACTAAGGTGTATTAATAAATATGTTTATTATTATTATTGTTTAAATTTGTGTAGTGTAGTGTAATGCGAATAGTTCTCAGTGGTTCTCTTCCAAACTATTTTTCAACGCCCCCTAAAAAAAAAAAGGGTTTGTTACTAGTGTATAACTGAAAACTAAACAGTATAGTGTATCTCATTAGTTGAGTGTTCGATCAATTTTTGAATTTATAACCTACTGTTTTAATATTCATATAGGGATTTACGACCTATTGAGTAACTTCTAGAGAAAAAATATCTACAAAACGTCTAGAAAAAATATAAATACAATTAAGTCATGTCCTGTTGTTCAGCAAAGTTGGTATCTTTATTTCAGTATTTAGATTTTAATATAAATGTAATGTATACACATAATATGCTCAAAGTCGCCAAAACTTGTTCATCACCACCTTACCGCCGAAAATATGTTCTCTGAGGGGAGCGATATCGCCTCCGTTGAGAATCATGGTTATATTTTCATATTAGATCGATCAAACACTTTAAAGGTTATTGACGTTTTATATATATATATAATTAAATAAAATGCATTTTTACTTCCCCGGAGCGACTATTTATAGTTTATAAAAAAAAGTATGGTCTTGTGCATTATAAAGAATGCTTATTGCTAGTTAGTCCATTATGATTGGCTGCTGGTATGTACAGGTTAGTAAGAGTTATTGAACCTGACAAGACAACCTTGAATCAGCGCTCAATTTGGCATAGCGGTATTCACTAAACATAGTCTCCTCGTGGGTATGTAATAATAATGATAATTTAAAAAAAATTGCATAGTCGAGAAAAAGTATACTGGAAAAAAAACTTATCGTGATTCAAGCTGTGGTAACTCCAAACCATTGCCGGCGTTAATAATTCTTTTGTATCCCGCAATGGTTGGAAGTTCCTCAATTTGGTCACGCAAAATCTACACAATTGGACGACGTCTTCAATTCATTTTGTAACGGGTTTTGGTAACTCCACCACCGATTGCGTTTTATATTGGTTTCGCAGCCGGTGGTGACTGTTTCCATACATTGTTACAAAAATATCTTCAATACCAACGTACGTCTTTCTTCCATAGTTTATTATTATTTTTTTATTAAATTTAAAATGTTAAAAATCTGGCTTAACACAGTGATTAAATTATTTTCGTTTTTATATTTAATGTGTAGATGTACCGAAATTTATAGTTTTATTAGTTGATGTTTAAATATTTAATTCGATTTAAGTTTTAGTAACTAAATGTATTAAGTTTTCATACAAATTATTTTATGTCCAGGAGGTCAATCTTTTTTTGGACTGGAAAATGAATCTTAAAACATGTTTTTTAATGACTCATGATTGTTGTGGTCTTTTGTCAACTAAAATATTTTAATCTTGTATAACGCCTGGTTTTTTTTTTTTTTTTGTAACTCTGTCTATCTTGAAATGTAAAGTTAGTAGTGTTTATATTTAGAATATCTATTGTTTTAATTCAGTCTGTAAGTAATGGGTATTATCCAAATAATTAACTCTTACTATATTTAGCTACTTCAAATAAAAATATGCTGCTATATTTAGCTATTTATGGATTCTTAACTTAAAAAACCTACCCATTGAGAAATACATGGATTAGCCAAGGGTAATAAGAATAACTAATAAATAATTGTTTAAACCTGATTTATTGAATAAATATATTACGCCTAAAGTACACAAATATTTTTCAGACATTTTATTTATAACTACTAATTAATTAGATCCCTGGACTGTCAGGCGCCTTGTAATATTAAAATTAGTTACACATGCGCCTATTATAATTACCTAAATTCCCTTTAACATTCCTTAAAGAACATAGCATAAAATTAAAAGATATTACGAGTGTCAGTAACACAACTTTTTTTTTTCGCATTATATTTTTATATTACTAGATATTCAATTTTCTGTGTTTCTTTTGTATAAAATAATAATAAATACTGCTTATATGTCGTGTAATGTTTATAGTATGCTTTTTGTGGTAGTGAGACACGAAACTTGACTAGGTATTGTGTTACATTTATATCCTTGGTCAATTATGTATTATTTATTTTCGTATGTGTATGAAATCTTAACTACATACATATATATATATATAATTGCCTGCATGTCAGCAACGGTTGTACTGGTCTCGAGAAGGCGAGGTGGTAGGTAGGCAGGTTTTGTTAAGGTGAATGGAGTTCTAAGACCGATGGCCGGACATTCAACTCTCTTCTCCACGGTACATGAACTTGAAGCCGTTGTAGTCTGATTAGGGGACCATCTGGGAAATTTCTTAATAGTTTTTCAGCAACATTCGTACACTAATGATGCGATTTCCTTAAAAAATTTTAATAATTTATCAAATCACTTACCCGATGCTACATTTACATTCAATTTTTATGGAAAATTCTAATGTATAATTTCGTGTTATGAAATAATGTGCACCATGATATATCGAGTAGGATTGAACTATACGTCTTAAGGTGCCAATGACCATGGTCCAAGAAGTATAACCGTTGGCTGTTTTTTTTTTTTTTATCATTATCCATGGTTAAGGCCACGCCCATTTTGTATAATATGAACATTATATTATAGCTATAATGTGGAAAATGATCATATTAAAACATCTATGTCTTTTATAATAACCGGTCGATAAAATTGCCCAACCTGCTGAAGGTCGAGAGCCCTCTATCAGACAAGAGTTTCACATGATGCTACCTTTTATTGAATTCTAATACAGTAGTTTATGATATTTAAGATGTTATCAAAGTTTTAGTGATAAAAAATTTGATTAATATAATATAAAATCAAATATGTAAATTTGTTAAATTTCTGCAATTTTATTTTTAGTCAATAGATGTTATATATAGATCAAAGATGTTAAAAAAAATCAGATATTATAGATTATAAAAGAATGGGTTTGTCTGAACTGCAGTTAATAATGCTTTTATATAGCGCTCTCTGGTTAGGGATTTTGTCAATAAAGTTTTATAATATAATATGTGTATATTATTATAAAAACCCTTAAATAATGAAAATTTTCATTCTTGAGTGATAAACTCTGGTCATGAGCTCTCATTATTTTATTATCTATGGTTATAATTAAATTTTGCTTATTTCCATCAGAAATTTAGATAAATATCTATTAATACTTTCAAGAAATAACTCCCAAGTTTTATAAATGGAAAAAAATTAATTTTTCTCAATTATTTTGATTAATTATTAAAGTATGTTTTCAAGAATGAATAAATTATAGGTGCTAATTGAATGTATTATACCAGTGGAATGTTTGAACAATTTGTTCATATTATGTTATCTAGATCCTTTTATATATAAAATAAAAACTGACTATAAAATATTGAAGTAGTTTATTTTACAGTATTTATCTCTGATACTTCTCATATAGTTTTGTAAATTTAGCTCTAGTCAACTATTTTTCTAATTTTGGTTTTAATTACTTGTCAATTATATTTTAAATCAAGATTTGGAAACTTCATGACATGCATCATGACTTAAGGAATTACATATTTACATTAATAGTAAGTAATAATATTACTTGCTTAATAATTATTTTATCGAAGAACACTAAATATTTTTATAATTATTACATCTTTTTAATAAAGTTAATTCTTTTCAAATCATGAATGTTCTTAGATTTTGTAATCGTCTCCATCTTATAAATCTCTTGCATGCTAAACAGCAAACCTATACAACGCATTCTTATTACAGTTAGGTTGTATATTAATGTGTTATTATTGCAATAAATGTATTTATTATCAATTAATACATAGAGAACATTGACTGTGCTTGACTATCAAGTTTTTTTTCATATTTTTATTTCAAAACGAGTTTTAAAAATTTAAAAAAATGAATTATTTAAATGTTGGTATTAACTATTAATATATAACTTGTTTTAAAATGGGAATGTGATAAAATCTTAATGATCCATCACAGTTTATGTAATCTTATGTAAATTTAATTATAAATAAATTAACAGTAATATTAACTAGAACTTAACTGTTGTTCTCTAATAGAAATGTAGGGGTACATAGATTTGCCATAAAGATATTGTCCTTACTCAGTGAGACCCATTCACTGCAACAAAGTCGACTTTAAATGCGAAACTCTTAATATACTGTGCCCCTTCCCCTACCCTTAAGCATGTTATAATAAAAATTCATGGAAATACTAATAAGAAATAAATATTGTATTTTCAGCACTAGCCGATCTGGAGAACAAAAAATTTAATTACTTTCTCCTTTGAATAATCTAAGGATTGTTACTAAATGGAAAGACAAACCAGTTGCAACATTGTCACTTGGTTATTATTTCTACTAAAAGTCGCTTTTGATTTTTTTCGACAGTATTGGGGAACATTTTATATTCGTCATGTACATTTTTGATGGCTTATTCATTATTTTCTTAAATTAAGCATGTTTTTGGTCTTATTATTTAAATAACAACTAAAAACATGTTCACTTTAAGAAAATAATGGATAAAACATCATAAATGCACATGATGAACATAAAATGTTCCTCTGTTTAAAATCTTAATTATTATACATATTTAAATAATATATTTTATATACAGCGTGGTCGCGTTTTCAGGAACCACTTAATATCTCATCTGGAAGACCTATTGAAATTACTTTTTTTCATAAAGCTATGGGAGTACTAAAATATACTTTTTTTTTGTGGATTTTAAAATGTTCAATACTTTTAAATTGAATAACATTAGATTTTATTGTGATATTTTACTCTTAAATGTCAAAATTATTATATTAAATACTAAAAACAATATTTGATTATTTGACACTAGGTAATTTTTGATAATTTTGTTGTAAATGGAAAATATATCAAAAAATAAGAAATAGGCTCAGAAACCAAATTTTATGAAAATTTGGATATTTTTCTAACGCTCTTCTCTTAATTTTATTTTATTTATTTATTTGATAAAAAAAAAAAAGTAAAGTAAAGTATAGACAAGAAAGCTGAACATACTTCACACACCACAGGTATTTGTTCACACTTCGGGTCAAATACTCTTGGTGGGTATGTTGAGAATAACTAACATTGTTCTTTATATTATTAACATCCTTTTTTCAGAATCGTCTTATTCAAGAAATGATTTATTGTTTCTTTAAAATTCTACACATCCATCAAGTGAAAATGAGTGAAAAATACCTGTGATGCAAAGTATATCTGTCTTTCTTGTCTATACTTATCTTTACTTCACTTTACTTTTTTTGGTTTTCATTGCTAAACTGATAATATCTACACAAACTTGCTCAGTAATATTTTTGTGAGGAGCATTACTTGCTCCCTTAATATCACTGAGTCAAAGTTATAATTTTGCCCTCTAAAGATTTCATAGACACGCGTTTCTCAACCATTTTATATCCGTATAGCACTTTTACATTTTGAAAGAATTTCACAAACCACTTGATTTTTTTATAACATTTTTATTTTTTAACCAATCAACAAATAAATTTACATTATTTTACATATAATATGTAGCCTCTATAATTTATTTTATTAATTCAAATTACATAATATAACTTAAATATATAAGTAATAAGCACAAAAAGTAACATAACATTAAAATGTATATACCATTTTTTATTTATTAAAATACATGTGAATGATAATAATTTTATGGACGGTTGGTATTGCATTAAATGAATCAGGATGTCAATATCGGACTTTATTCTGATAATTTTAAGTCTTAAGTTGTCTTCTATGATTATTTTGTTTTTCTAAATTTATTTTTTATTTATCATAAGTCGGAAAATGATGGAGGAAACATAAGCAAAAAAGTTTTAGACATTGGAGAGCCTATGTGAAATATGAATATAAATTTAACTAAATCGCCATGATTAATATTATTAAAATTATATATAAACTTCTTTGTATGATGTATATTTTAGTACATTTTTATTAATTTTTTTTTTTTTCATGTATCAAAAAATGTCTTTACGTATCACCTACGAGGTTTACGTGTATCACTAGTGGTACGCGTACCATAAGTTGAGAATTCGCCGTCATAGACAATTTGAATCAAAGAGCCTGAAAAATGAAACAGAAAATTTTTAATACAGGTAATAATTTAGAACTTTTTATTTTCGGTAGTGATGTTGTACGCGATCTACTGGTTATTCCGAATTTCCAAATTATCTTGATAATTTATGACTATTTATTTGTACGTTTATATGACTTCCCTTTTATAGTTCAATTAATACGATAAGATAAAATATATGATAAATGATAATATACGATAATAAACGTACTTAGTCAATCGAGGGTCTTTGGCGTATTGTGAAGGAAAAATACGGTATAAAAGTAAACGGAGATTCATCATTACTCGAAAGGCAGTTAAAAGAAGAGTGGTGGCGATCACTTCATCCAGCCATGGATACAATATTTGACGATTTTCTTTCAGATATGAAAACAACATTTTTATAAATAGTTATGTAATTGGTTATGACATTATTAAGTAAGATATAAAAAAAATATGGAAATTAAATACTATTTTTAGTGGATTTGGGTAGATCGCGCACTACTTGAAAACAAGTTTGGTAGATCGCGTACAACATCACTACCTTATTTTCTTTGTTTAATTGATTATTTTTTGTTATATGTATATTGTTTAATTTTTTATTTTTAGTGTGTAAAGACCTTTGCGAAGTATTGCCATACAATAATAAAAAGTGAATACTCTGCATCTATCAATAATTTTGGCCGGTTGCTTCGCATAATACTAAGTAGATTCCAAGAAAATATCAAGCTCAGCAATTGTCACGAATCACTGAAATCATCAGTCAACTTCACACCTAAAATTTGTTAACCAAATAACTAGTTAATTTTAAGTTTCTTAATATTGTCATTAATAGTATAACTAAAGCTAAGGGTTCTAACTTGTTAGAAAGTTGAAATGAAGGTAAAAAGTTATTTAGTTTTAATCCATTATATATCTTTCAAATTTTACTAGTCCGAGTTAGTCCATGAAATTATCTATTCTGTTGCATTTAAATTAAAAATAGTTACTAGATACTAATGAACTTATTTTTTCCAAAGATATAAAATAATTATTATTAAAATTTCTCCATCATTATCAGTAACTGTATTTAATTCAGTTATTTATTCAATATATACTTAATTTAAATAAACAAATTTTTAAAATTATAAACTAGCTATTATTAATATCTTGTAACCTGATTAGACATTTTGGAAACTTCAAAAACTATATAGCCCAGCTTCGAATATCAACAACAATAATAAAGAAATGCAATTCAACTTATATTTGTTGTATATTTAACTTTGTTCATAGTAATTGAAGCCTATTGAACCTAATTAGTTTTGATAAATTAATGTATTAATAATATCAATTAGCATTTATGTTTTGAGGCTTTATTAATTTTATTACTATTGAATTTTGTTTTGTGTGAGTCCATAATTTTAAATGTGATGTGATCTGAGATTTAATTTATAATATTAAATATTTAGTTTCTTCTTACATTTATTCTGTTTGTATTCAAATCATAAAGTTTAATTGAGTTATTTTACTTTGCATTGAAAAATTTTTATTCTTAAACTAAATACTATGTAAGCATCTAATTTTATTTTATTATGTGTTCTCTTTTGTCATACTTACATTTGTTGTTTACATTCATCTAACGAACAGAATTATAGCATAAAGGTTGATTTTAAAACTGTAAACACAATAGGTTATCAAAATTAAAGATAGGAATGTTTTTAAGGTAATATTGATTCATTTTTGTAAAATATGGTATGACAAACAAGTTATATGATTTGGAGTTAGGATATTTAAATAAATATTACTTATCTGTCGAGCAGTGTTTTAAAAAAATATTCTAGGCATGTTTTATTTCTAAAATCAACATAAATGACATAATTTTGCTACAGTGTTCATTAAATGGACAGAGACAATAAATACATGGATGACATCTTACAATGGAAAATATGTTTAATTAACATTCTGACTCATTTCAATGTTATTAAATTTATCTGTTTAATATAGATCACATAGCACATTATATGAAATAATTAAAGTTACAATGAAAATTCAATTTCCAATGTATGTATTTTCTTAATTATTTAAAGTTATGATATTTTAATTAAATATAGAGTTTTCCATGCAATCAATTAAATTAAAACTTATATTTAACAAACCCTTTTAAATTATAAATAAGCAAACATGTATTTATACATAAATACTTGGCCATAAGTTTCGAGTAGCGACAGCTATATGCGGTACTTTTGAGAGATATTTTTTCAACATCTGACAACCCCACCTTTAAAACTTAATAATCAAACATAATAAAATTTTAAATGTAGATATTAAATGGACAATAATATGAAAAATTAAAATTTAGTTGTTCAATAAATATACCTTGAGCTCTGTATTTTAATTTTATATGGAATTTCAAAACAAATTGATAATATCGCATTCGATAAAATACATAATATAGGAACTGAATATAAGAATAATGTTATGCACATACATTTTTAAGGTAAACACTACTAATATACTAATTGTATATTAAATTGACTTCATAAGTACATTTTAGTCATTAAGTGTTAAAGTATCAAGACTAACATATTTCACTCCTAGGGTGTCAGATACTCTTGGTAGTTGTGTAGAATTTTAAAGAAATGATAAGTCATTTCTTTAATAAGATGATTCTAAACTAAGGAAGTTAATATAAAGAACAATAATTTCATTTTCAACACACTCACCAAGAGTATTTGATCAAAGAATATCTGTAGTGCGAAGTATGTTCAACTTGTCCACTTTACTTTTTTTATCTAATAAATAAAGTATATGAAAAGTGTTAGAAATATGCCCAAAAAAATGTTTTCCAATTTTCATAAAGTTTGAATCAAAACATGGTTTCCAAGTCTCTTGTCTTAATTTTCATATATTCACATGCACCTAATGAAATAATTTCAAATTACAATAAAATATTAACAACATAATTAAATAAAATAAAATAAAGCGGATCTAATTATTGTAAATCAACATTTATGCACTATAACATAAATTTGACTACACCAAAATATTTGCAAAGAAAATTCTCTATATAGGCACTAAGTTTCAAAAAAATCTGTCGTAACTAATTTCCTTTTATGCATAAGTGTGTAATTTTAGGTAAAACTAACAAATATTGTCAAAATTCTATCTTCAAGCAATCATAGAGAAAAAGCTTGACTTACGATTTTTGAGATTTTTCAGGTCAATTAGACATTTATATTAATAAGATTATATTAAATTTTCAAGTCTTGATATCAAAAATTGTATTACATAAAAATAACAAAAAATGAAATTTTCAAAACTCTGTACTTAATTCAAAATTGATCAAATCTTCTTGAAATTTTTATGAAATGTTTTTGTGACCATTTTTAGTAGGTAGTTGTTGAAAGTTTCAAGTCCTTAGCTGCAATAGTTTTGTTATGTTATGTTAAAAAGAGATTTTTAATTTTATGGAAATTTTTGCAATTGCATATTTTGCTGTTTTTTGACAGATTTTCTGAGTTTTTGGAAAAAATATTGAGAAATTTGAAAAACTACCTCTGTACCATGTGAAATGTGATTGCGAATCTATAGAGTTACTGTTCGAAACTTTTGGACAAGTTTTTCTATATGAAAAAGTGTTTCCAGAAAGAGAAAAAATAAAGATCATTGTAGAATTATAAATTATAATTTATTATGATAACAATTAGTTCAATTTACTAAATTGTAATTAAATACATAAAAGTTAAAAATATTCAAAAAAATTTTGGTGACATCCAGTTAAACTTTTCTTTATTAACACCACTCTAAGTAATTACTCACATATTTTACCAAGATAACAGTTTTCATTTTGATTAATTAATTATATCGTCTTGTTTTATTTTAACATTTAATTTACATTAGAAAATGCTATTAAACTCAGTATATTTTATATTTATAAACATAAATAAGTGTTCTATTTTAGGTTTGCCATATGTCCTGATTTTACAGAAACACTACCTATTTTCATCCTAGTGTTTCAGATAGGTGATTTGTCTCGGATTCAAAATTTTACTTATATAAATTACCGATTACTAATGTTCAATTTTTATGTTTGAAGAAAACATTGCTGTAAAAATATTTTCATTCATAGTTGTAAAAGCAATAGAAGTTTTTTCAATGATGTTTATTATTTTTTTTCTATATATACTTTTTCGTATTGATCTACTTGTTCAAAAGACTCGATCAGCAACAACTTTTTGAAACTGGATTTGCTTCTAGTGGGTACTTTAGAGAGGTAATTTTTTGAATTTCTCAATTATTTGATCAATCATTTTTTTTTTTGATCCAAACTTTATTTTTCGTTTTTTTTATGTTTCAACTGATACAACTGAAATGTTCAAAAAATAAATACCAAAGGGGTACGAACCTCTGGCGCACCGGAACAGCCAATGTGAATGTTTTCGAAATCCCTCGCACGATATGAGTTTATAATAACCTGTAAAATATTTGAAAATATTGAACAAATCCGTCACATGACATTCCGCCATGTATAGCCAAACTAAAGCGATAATCGCGATGCAATTAGAGGGGGGGCTAATTTTGAGAATTACATAAGATAAATGCCTTTTAAGGGGGCTAAACCAATCAAAAATACATATAACCCGCCCCCAAAAAAAAAACGTTTTCCAAACTGCGTCAATAGACATGTCTCATTCGTAACCTTACAACGTGAATGCCCAAACCCCGTGCATAGACATCACGAGCCGATTGTCTTAACATATACGTTGCCTACACTAAACGCCTGATTTAAACATCACGACGATTTAATACGAAAATTATTTATTTATATAAATTGTGAAAACGTAATCTAACCTATGCAGCGGATATCACGTAATTAATTGGATAAATACAAAACAAATATTTTGAAATAAAATCAAGTTTATCTATTGGCAATGTACCTATACCAAATTTTAGAATTAAATATTTTAAGTAATCCTCGAGATGTAAATTAGATATTTTCTCATAGGACGCTACGCTACTGACTATAATATAATAAGAGTCTATCTTTTATTAAACTTAAACCAATTACCAACTACAACGTTTTTGACCAATTTTGAGACAAGTACAGAACCTTAGAAAAATGGAAAATTTCTTTTATAAGTTAGTATTACATAAAATTTAAATGTCTAGATAATACCTGAAAATGTAATAATACCAACACGTGTATTACAAACGTTACTGAAAAAATAACTGTTTTAAGTTACTATTTTGACAAAATTCATTGATTTTACATAAAATTACACAACTATACGTACATAGGCGGCATAACTTGGACTGTTTTCATGTGGGGACAAAAATATTATTTTTTTTCAAATGTCTATAAATATATCATATTCATTACCTTATTTAAATTTACCGTTTTGCATATTTTAATTAAATTTTAACTTTACAACAAAATTTCTTATCAGATTTAGGTACTACTTTTTTCATTAGACATTAAACTCATTTTGAACAGAAATTTTCTGATATACGCATACTATTAGTTTTATTATTGGCAACTATGATTAAATAATGATTATTACTATATATTTATTTTTAAGAATAACAAATATTTAAATTTATATAAAAATGAAAAATACATTGTATAGAAAACGACTTTAATTAAAACTTAAAACATTTGCATCTTATATAATAAGACAAGGCCGAATTTACTAACGCGTCAACTGTTACAAAAAATGTTCATATTTTTTAAACGAAAGCCTATTAGCATTTACATCGAAATAATTTGGAAAAAGCAAATATCTCAGTACACCATAATATGAATAAATCGGGATGCTTTTAGTTTTTTTACGTTTTTGTCGACAATTTTTAGTTTAATGAACTCAAATTTACACTAGACGTAGTCGACAGTTATGGTTTAAACCAGTGGTTCTCAACCGGTGTGTCGCGAATTATTGTTAGGTGTGTCACCAAAAAAATTGTTTATTTATATTTTAGAGTATAAACTATATACACCTCGTACTGTAAAGAATGGTTCACACTACACTATATCACAAATATCTCACTGAATTTTTTTAAGAAAATATAAAATTTTTAACTGTATAAATTTATAATTTTAAATTCTGGATAGAGCGAAGAAGCTAGTGTTTTTCATTGATGTTTATTTTTATTTTTATTTCTGTAAACACATTTTGTATAGAAATATTTGTCTAAAATTATGACCAGAATCTTTTAGAATCAGAATTTACCTCTAGATGGTACTTTTAAAAGGTTATTTTTCGAAATCCTCAATATTTTTCCAAAATTTTGGGAAAACTACATAAAATTCAACAAAAATGCTTTTAAAACTTTTTTTCTATCCAAATGTTATGAAATTTTTAAGATAGATACCAGATAGACAATAATATGAGTAATAAAACTTTTTTCTCTTCAATCTTTTTTTCTTTTCTCAGTTAATAGTGGAATAATAAAACTGGACGAGTAAAAAATTAATTTATAGTTTCTTTGAATTTCAATACACCCACCAAAAGTATCCCATCCAAGGATCGAAGTATACCCATATTGCTAAGTAAATTCGGCTTTTTTTTAAATAAATTGTTAACACGTTTAGGTGTGATAATTTACATAGATGATAATTATTATTTTTTCAAAAATAAAATGAATTTAGTGTGTCGCCATTTTTATGGATCTAAATTAGGGTGTCGCCGTATATAAAAGGTTGTGAACCACTGGTTTAAACTCACCCTGAAAAATATAAAATAAATCCGATCATTTTTACGCCCGTAATATCTCCTAATTTGATTTCGGCCAGTAATTTCCGAGTCTGGTGCCACCCAAAATTATGTTAAATTTGCAGACACGTTAACTGTTACTGTAAATGTTCGGATTTTTTCGATATTCTTTTTAAACGAAAGTTCATTAGCACTTACATGGGGAGGGATATAACCCCTAACCTCTCATCCCTGCGCACGCCACTGTATATATCAAACATATTTAGTTCATCTTTGAAACTGTATACGAATATTTTATTTTGGTTAAAAGTAAACAAAAATGAGGAAGTTATTTCTTAACCGTGGTTTATACTCTGTATACGATATTCGACTTGCGTCATGAACTATGATGGAGAAGTCACATTAAATGCAGATTAGTCGTGAAGTATCAGGAAAATATTATATTTTAATCTTTTAAATAATAAGTTTTTGGTCCCAGAACCGGTTGTTTTCGACAGACCGAAGTATTTTGAACGAACACGAATAATTAGACTATCGTCGATTGACGAGAACTAGTTATGTTTTTTCCGCAACAAACGGTAAGCGACTCATTATTTCTGTAATATTTAAATCGCGTTTACGAAGACAAATACAAAGTATTATTATAAGTAGTAGTAAACGTTTAACTTTTATCGAGACAAAATTGTTTTAGCATTACTGAGTTTTATGCATTGTACGTTAGGCATGTAGATAGGTTCTGCGTACGAGTTTTAGAATTAAATAAAAATCGTCATACCAAAGAATACTACGTATTATCGATCACGTACTGACTATTATGTGCAGAACATGAGTCATCAATATCAATTTGTACAAAAAAAATATTCGAATCCGAGGCGGAACTAATGCATATGGATGACGGATTTTTGCGCGGGCCCATAAAAAAAATCTGAACCGATAAGGTATATTTTATTTACAATGCACATAAGACATTTTAACGACAATTTATTAAGGAAAGGAATGATTTGTATAGTAATATTATTACAATATTTATAATCATTGTGATAATTAATTTATTATAGCATTATGTGTAAATAATATAGAATTAAACAATTTAATATTAAAACCAATAGCTTATTCATAGGCGCAACTAGGTGGGGGCTAAGCCCCCTCAAAACCACTCATAGCCCCTCTAGATTTTTTGAAAAGTGCTTAAGAATAATGAACTTTGCGGGGACTAAATCAATAAATAATCATTTTAGCCCCCAAATATTTTTTCCTAGTTGCGCTTATGAGCTTATTATAATATATTATATATTTTACAAAACGTTTTTTAATGCGTACACGCACGGTTTATGTGGTTATTTTATTTTAAAGTAAATTTTCAGACCTAATATTACATAGCAATTATTTAAGTCTAAAACACAATAGGGGTACCTCCTACTGACAAAAATGCAATTCTCAATACTAAAAGAATATATATTTATATATATATATATATTTACTTTAATAAAATTGATAATTATAATACATAGGTATAACATAATATAGTACGAAAACCACCAAGTGCAGACTGATCTTTTTTCACTTTAATTAGTGTGCTATAACTTATAAGTGTAAAAATATAATTATCATGTAACGATTTTATTATCAATGAGGGTATTTTTAACATGAAAATTACATGGCTATAATACCTAGTTATCGAACTTGAGGTCTCTCTGAAAACGTCTATCTGAGAGACAAAAATAAATAAATATTAGTTAATTTTGTGCATAATATTGTCTCAAACCCGTGGCTTGTTATGATAACGTTCTACAATAGAACCAGTTTTGCATGGGGCAAATATTTAAATGTCACCCTTAATTACTCTTCAACCCTTCCATAAGAAAATCGATAGTAAGAATCACACGCTTTCGTTATTTTAGTTGTTCATTTTTATATAATAATAACAACTACCGAAACAAGTTAAATTTAAATTGCTAGAACTTAAAACTAAATACAAGTACGTAATTATTAAAAAAAAAAAGCCGGACATACTTCGCACGATGTGTGTACTTCGCACGATGGGTGTTTTTCGCACGACGGATGCTATTCTCTTGACGGGCGTATTAAATTTTAAAGAAACGATAAATCATTTCTTCAGTAAAACGATTCTGAACAAAGGAAATTAATAATACATATAAGAAAAAAAAAAATTTTC
>JAIPRM010000356.1:0-22867 GCA_025469315.1 Stegophylla sp. TES_Ste_2020 | reverse complement strand
AGTAATCTTCATTAGAATACTCATTAACTTCACCACCAACATCAAAGTTACCACTGTTCTGCAAAAAAATATAGATTTATTGAAATTTACAAAATATATCATAAACTTATTAGTATGTGAGAATTCGGAGAATGATTCTGAACGAAGCAAGACTTTTATTTCCTGGTTTCTTGCAGTAATAAATGATTCAAGAACTACTCGATTCTTGAGGCTAATTTGGGTGGAAGTATTGGCTAAAATTTCACAAAAGTGACGATGACCATTGACGACTATTCATTTTCACACGTCGTCGAGAATCTAAAAAGTAAATACCTTTTTACTAGATAATAGAAACGAATTGAATTAATGAATAAATTAGTAAATATTAATGATCATACCATTAATAATTGGAGTCATTCTATAATTTTTTAAATAAAAATAATTCTTCAAGTTTCAACTGTCTACACTTTAAATTTACACCAAGGTGGATCCATCTTATAGACTTATTAAGATCTTATTATGTCTATGGTCCATCCATATTCCATATCATCATATTATTATTACTCTGTTCATTCTCAATGACTCTGTGCCATGGTCATAAACACGTATAGGGAGAGACGGTTGCACAGGGTTATCAGTTGATGATGGAGGTCTGTCTCTAATCGCATCATGGAATACGTGTTTTATATTTATTTTTCCATAGCCATCCGGTATTCTTATCAAAATTTCATATCGTCATTCATGTCATCAACTGAACTAGCCGAATGTAATTGGTGGCTAATACTCTATTACAGAAAAGTACAGTTAAAAGTTTTACTAAACGTTTTACCCATTGTTGTGAAGTGACTGCTGATTATTTTGCTGTCAAAAGAACAATATACAGAGTACGAAGTAAGTGTCTGATTTTGATTGTTGAATTGGAGACATAAACTTAGCTTTTGTACAGAATATGCTAATTGCTAGTCTTGGTGGTCCTGTAAAATGTAATTGAATTGGTATACCAATGGAAATACTTTGGATTTTCAGGTCTTAGGCCTAGTTGACCTGTTTCCCATTCGTTTGACTTAAACTATTCTGGATGAGTGCCAAAGTAAAATGGGTAAATAACAAAGATATGTTTTTGAACTGAATTCCATATAAAAATTGAAGCACCTAATTAATTAATTAATCGTGTTATAAAATAAAAATAGCAAATAAATTAAAGTCTGAATGAGTTTATGCACTAGGTCTGTATAAAAATCTGTTTTCAAATGGCATATAAGATAATATCTGATAATATTACAATTATTGTCAAAATTACTGTAGGTAGGAAGTTGCATTTAAGGTGATATCAGTCTAAATCTCGGACATTTTCTATTATTATAGTATGAACCTACATAAAAGATCATTCAAAATAAATTTTGTGTAACGTTGTTTTTCAAATCTTGTTTCATACACTTATGAACCAATAAAATTGTTGGGTTATTAAAAAAGGAAAAAAAATCCTTTTGTCAGAAAAGTTATTTCTTTAATTATTTTGATAAATTGTTTCAATTTTCATATGAATTTTATATTTATTATTTTTTAAGAATAATGAATATAAAATTAAGAATTGTAGAAAGTTGGTGGAATAAAAGTGACTAAAAATAGTAAAAAGAAAGTGTAAAGATCATATACATTTTGTATTTCTTTGAAGATACCTACAAAGTTTCCTTTAGCCATATTTTGTTTGAATTGTTTGAGATCTTATTTTTCAAACTCTGAACTATTCAATTTTTGTAGTTGTTTACCTATGTATTTGCTAGTTCATTAATTGATTTATATTTTAAATAAATTTGTTTTAAAAGTTTTGTATTATGTATGCTAGATATACCATTTTACTACAGGAATGATATAACAAATTATCTTTATAAAGTTAATTTAAAAATATATCAAATAATTTTTTTATGTTTTTCATTTTCAGAATGATCACTGATGTGCAGTTAGCTGTCTTCGCCAATGTTTTAGGCGTTGGTTTGTTTCTATTAGTTGTTTTGTACCATTATGTAACGGCAAATTTTCCATCAAAATAATTTTTTCATTGTGAGTATAGTAATCTTTTATAAAATAATAATTTTAGATTCTGAACAAAGTGAAGAGGCTAGTGTTTTTACAATGATGTTTTTTTCTGTATACACAAGATCTTATGATGATCTACTTGTCCAAAAGCAAATTTTTGAAACTGGATTTGCTTCTAGTTGATACTTTAAAGAGGTCATTTTTTTTGGAAAAAAATTCCCAAAATTTGACAAAAAAAGACTCAGAAACCATAATTTTTTGAACCAAATTTTATGAAATTAAACATAGATACGCAACAATATGAGAAACATTTTGGTGCAAGATAATTTTGAAAATATGAAAAAAAAATTTTGGCCATTTTTCTATCACTTTTTTTCCCCATTTATTTTTTTCCTTTTCTTTATTTATTAGATAAAAAAAAGTATATAAAGTAAAGTAAAATATAGACAAGAAATCCAGACTGTGGGTGTGTTGAAAATGACGACTATTATTGTTCTTTATAATTAATTTCCTTTGTTCAGAATTGTCTTATTGAAAAGTGATTTATTGTCTTATTAAATTCTGCACATCCACCAAAAGTATCTGATCTGAAGAGCAAAGAATGCCCATGGTGCGAAGTATGTCCGGCTTTCTTTTTTTATATTTAAAATGGAATAAATAAAGGTGGCTGAAAGAAAAATGTGGTCATTTGAGTGGGTACTCTTGAAAAACCTCTAATAATTTGGATAAAGTTTAGTGTGAATTTGTCCAGACTATCGAGGCTCTTCTGTATAATGTAAAAAAAAACTTAACCGTACATGTGTGTGTTAAAGAACTGTGCGGCCGTGATGCTAACAAATGTATTTGATTAGCGGTTTCCAAAATGTTTCAGCCACAGAGCCTTTTCCAAATGTTATTTTCTTGCAGTCTTGAAAAATATTTAATGTCAAGTTTTATTTGCATGACGTAACGTAAAAATGTGGGCGGCTCCCTCGCAATATTAAAAAGGCTTCCCGAAATTATGTAAGTTTATAAATTCAGTAATAAGTTTTGAAAATTAATTTTATCATATTTGTTTTATAATATAATTCACAAAATTGTACATATTATAAAAATAAATTGTAATAATTTATTTATTTTTATTACAATTACAGATTTTGCTATTAATATTTATTTTCTAAGTGATTTTGTAAATGAATAAAGAGATTATATGATCACGTGTTGCGTCATGGTAGTTTACTAAGGCTGATTATTGAAGGTTATGTGGATGGTAAGATTTGAAGAGAAAGGCTAAGAGTAGAATACATATCACAAATTATGAAAAACATAGGAAGGAAAAACCATCGAGGATCTCAAGGATCTGGGTTTTGATTGGGGATGAAGTAGACACAATATTCTAGCTGGCAAAATTTATTTTATTCAGACCACCTCTTGATGTTAACCCTATTTAAATAATGAATTGATAAATAAAGTTTTATTTTGTGTCCATTATAAGATATGTGATAGGTATACAAACAAAAAAAAAAATTTTTTTGTCAATGTATAAAATTGTATAAACTCGTATTTGAAACAAAATAAATATTAATTATTATAGGTTGATATTATCTGTGAAAATAATAATTACTTTATTCAAAATTCAAACATAAATTGTGAAAAAATGAAAATTAAAAAATCTTTATGAAATTCTGAAAATTGATAAAAAAAAAAAATGTGTGATTAATATCCTGATGTAGAATGTATGTAAAATAATAATTTTTTAAAATAAAATACTTGACAATAACAATAGGTATTAAGTTTTTAAATTATTATGTTTTACCTTAAATCAGCAAACAATATGTGCATCAATATTTCTTATCAGCATTTTAAAATTGTGCAAGTATTGGTGAGTTATTAGATTTGAGTTGATAGAGTCTTGTTAAAATATATATGTTGGTTACTTTAAAAAACAAACAAATTAGTATATTATATAATTTGTATGGTGAAATGAACGGAGTCCTTGAGAAACAATTGTGGAGCCCTAACCGTTCTGCAGAGCATAGTTTGGAAACAACTGTATTGAATCAACAAACGTATGTTTGAGGCTTCTTTCCTAATGATTCAGGTAGTGACGAATGTTCAAAAAATAATACTACACGTGTTGTCTTAATTTTTCATTATTTTCTGGAATTAAAAAAAAAAACTCCTTATGGTATATGATACCTATTACTACATTAATTTTACATGTTTATAAATTGTTTTCCAGTACCTAAGTTAATTATCACACAAATAATTTGGGTGCCTCATATTAGTTATATTTTCATTAAATATTTCTATTGATGGTCTTTATTCTTGCCAATAAATGCATAAACAAAGTCCAAATTAATCTGAATAACATTATGAATACATATTTTCCAACGTTTATAAATGTTATAATCAATTTATAATACAACCAGATTAAGGCGATTTTAAAGAGGGAGTGACATCCCCCATAAATACCCTCCATGTATAAAAAAAAATCTAAATGACATAGAATATGCATTTGTTTTAAAATCATTTTTCAGTTAATATTGTTTTATTAACTATGTAGTAGTTAAGAAGATATTATAGCAATGCATTTTTTATTTTAATATTTTTAGTATAAACCTTTGTAATTTTGCAAAGTTCAAATCGATAAGTATTTACTGTAATATTAGTAATGAATTATACAATGTTTAAAAAGCACCTCATTTGGCATGACTTGGTCATAATGTTTTTCCTATTTCATGAATTGATCAACTACAAGTTTCTCAATTCATAATTTATCAATATTTTGTTTTACAGGACATCAATATGAATTAACTAACATTCCAGCGATCTATAATATTTGGCATGACATTTTGGTGCCACCTATATATTGGATATCACACAATAGTTATAATTAAATGAAGTCATTCAAAATTACATTACAAGTTGGATTATGAATACTTCAATCAACATCCATCAATTCATTATTTTCTATGTAAATTAATATAAAAATATATACAGGGTCATTTATATTATTTGATGTTACAATAATATGAATGACCCTGTATTAGAGTGATATGTTTACCAATTTATCTAATTATTTTATTTCTTTTAAATAAGTCAAAATTTGTTTTGTGTTTTTTGAGTTTTATTATTACATATATTGTATTATCACTGTTCAATAGTTTAAAGTACATTTGTCATAATTAATTTAAAAATGATTACCTATCAAACTCTTATGATATCTACTGTAATTTCAGTTATATTGTTAATTATTAATACATAATTATTTAATTATATTTCATCAATTTCATGTAACCAAATGTGTTATACTTTCTGTTTTATAATTTAGTTGCCATATGAAAAGCAGTGATTTTTAATAGAGGCAAATAAAGGTGGCCAGATTCTGGATAATGAGTTTATTAATTAAGGGCATAATTATCGAGTAGATATTTTATGTTTTCAGCTAATAATTAATGGGTATGGGTAAAACTGAAAATATTTACATTTGTTATTTAATTTTTACAATTTTTACAATATTTAGATTTTGAGTGGAGCGAAGAAGCTAATGTTTTTACAATGATATTTATGATGTTTTATTTTTTTTCTGTTAACACTTTTTCTTATAGAAATACTTGTTCAAAAGTTTCAAACAGCAACTTTTTGAATCAGAATTTTCCTCTAAGTAGTACTTTTAAAAGGTCTTTATTTGAAATTCTTAATAATTATCTCTAAATTTGGCAAAAACTAGCCAATTTTTGACAAAATTTATCTTTTTTTAATCCAGACTTTATGAAAATTTAAATATTGATTGATAATAGTATGAAAAATTTATTGATATTTTGGAGCAAAAATTTCTAACACTTTTTCATTATATTTTTCCTTTTCTCCTCAGTTAATGTGGGATATAAAACTGACCAAGTACAAAATATTTTTTTTTGTAATATTAATAAACTTTATAATTTTCAAGTAATATTGTCTTATTTTGACTGAAGCTTTATTCAGAATTGTTTTATTGAGGAAACAATTTATTGTTCCTTTAAAATGCAATACACCCATCGAGAGCATCCCACCTGAAGAGTGAAGAATACTCATGGTGCAAAGAATGTTCGGCTTATTATTTATACTAGTAATAATTAAACAAGTATTTATTTACTATAATGAGCCAACTTATTCATAATTTTAATCCTACTATAGTTGTTATTAAGTTTAAAAGTTTAATTTTTGATGTACTGTAAACAGTATTCATGTATTTTGTATGTTTTCATGTTGTATGTGGTTTACTGCTCATTTTATTATGTATCTGCGGTTTACTACCACCCGGTATTTTATTTTGAAAAATTATTCATGTTGCACAACAAGTCGAGATATACTTTTGATTTGCGGAACGGTCGGCGAGCGTAGCGAGTTGTGCTTTTGATCACGATTGGCATCTGTCTGTAAGCAAAAACTTTCATAAATTGTCACAAATTTACCACAAATTATTTTCTCCTAACAATAAAAAAAAAATTAAGTAAAGTAAAGTTAAGCAAAGACAATTAAAGTATAGACAGGAAGGCTGATCATACTTCGCAATATGGGTATTCTTTACTCCTCTGGTCAGATACTCTTGGTGGATGTATAGAATTTAAAAAAAATAATAAATCATTTCTTCAATGATAAGATTCTGAACGAAGTTAATAATATAAAGAAGAATAATAGTCATCATTTGCAGCACATTCATCTAGAGTATCTGACCTGAAAAGCGAAGAATACCCTTGGTGCAAAGTATCTCTAGCTTTCTTGTCTTTACTTTACTTTAATTTATTTTCCTTTTTTTTTATGTGATAAATAAATAAAGAGGAAAAAAATTTAATGAGAAAAATAGTGTTAGAGATTTTCAAAATTTTCTTGCTCCAAAATATTTCTCATATTATTGCCTATCTATGTTTAAATTTTCATTGAAAATACAATACTTAATTGACAAAATATTTAAAAAAATTATTTTTTTTTGGGGGGGGGGTATTACTTTTTAATCCCCTTTGACCTTGATTCTTGTTATTTATTAAATGTAAGCATGTTTTAAAAATTAACTGTTCAAATATCATATTTTTTTGTAGTTAGCTCGTTAGCCACCTAAAACACGAAAGTAAAAAATTTAGTAGTATAAACTAAAACAAAAAAGATCAAGTTTATACCTATATACGTCTAGATTATTCAGTGGCGAATTAGTCGATTGCATCATTATTGTTGTCTGCTTCTGCGTTAAACGATGATAAAAGTCGGTCGATTCAATCATTCTTTGTTATACTCGTACTTGACTTTGATTCAGGGGTGTCATTTGCAGTACGCAGGGTATACATTTGTGTACCTAAAATTCTAAATTGTAATTTTTGGCCCGCAAGGCACATCCATATGGCCTGCTCATAATGTCAAATATGTCGAAAAAATAAATAAATGTGTAAGTGGCCTGCTCAATATTTATGCGTACCAAAAAAAAAAAAAATTGAAATGACGCCCATGCTTTGATTATGATTTTATCTTTTTCATTTAGTATAGAGAAGAGACATTTATATTTGAACAATTCGTAACATTTGTGTACACAGACTGCAGAAGCATTCTTAGAGTGACGTCGGTATAAAAGGGTAAATATTTCCACCCGGAGAAATCGTCCCTTTAGAACCCTCTGCCACCCTTCTTCTTCCTTGCATGCTGCCCTGATATTTCTCGCACAAACAGTATTTACGGGAAATACGGGCGTTTTAATCCCCTCGAATAAAATCAAAATCTACGAACGAAGTAAAATATATATATTTTTTTTTATCCAAAACGTATTCTATAAGAGTTTACGTTTTGTTTTTTCGTCAATGTGGTATTTAAAAAGATAATATTGTGACCTTTTGATTCTATTTATACGTACGCATAGGTATATATTATAACTTCTTCTGCAGCCATAAAAGGTCACAGTTATCGAGGACTGGACAAAAGCACCGTCTTTTGCATGTTATTAAATATATTGTGATACTTCTTCCGTTCTGTGAGTTATCATCCGCCCTGGAGCTGATCTATACATTCACGATCCGTGCTCGTATAATAGTAGTGTCGAGGGTGCGCCCAGGATTTCGTTTTTGGGGGTAGTTTTGACTTTTGAATTCGAGTCGGTATCTAATATTTACAATATTATCATAATTATAATAATTAATGTATTATCAGTAGATATGTAATGAATAATGCATAACCATTTTGTTTTACTGTAAAGTATTATAAACATACTTTTAGAAAACAAATGTCTTTAATGTTATAATATATTCTACACACTCGTGTGGTAATTGAAGTAAAACAATAACTGTGTCAGATGAAAAAATAGTTAAACAAACAAAGTGTCCATCCGTTTTGATAGTAATTTGATTTTAAAACAACTATATTTTGATCTACCGGTGAGTCATAATATAGTAGAGGTGTTTAGTTAATCGATTCCCTCTTGCCGTCAACTACGTTTCAATGTGACATGGACTTGAAAAAAGTTGTAAAGCTATTGCAACCGACATTTTGAGAGAATTTTTTTTTATTTTTATTTTTAAACTACATTTAGAAAACGTTTTAATGCATTGAGCGTGTGTCACTGTTTTTAATATAATATAATATAAATAGAAATTATTTGAACTAATAGTCCGAGTTTAGTAATAAAAAATACTTCCAGTTTTGGGTATGAGCTATCTTAATAGTTACATAACAAATTAATAGAAAAACTCCCCCAACAACGAAAATAACAATTTATGACATACTGACGTTATAAAAATCTCAAATTATAAATAAAAATAAAAATTTGAAATAAAAAACCTAGAAGTATTTAACATATTTATCCAATAATTATTGTAATTTAGTTTTATATTTCAATAATAATTGTACTTTATAAGTGTTATATATAGGTAATCGTAATATATATTGTTGATGAAAAAAGTTTTCGTTATTTTTTTCACTTGGCCATTATAATCATTGAACAGATAAATAAATGATATCGACAACACGATTAATTAATAATGTTCGCAGGACAAAGTATATTTTTTCACTTAACATCTATGTGCATTGTGTTTTTTTATTTTCAAAGATAACACATTCGCCAGACCGTGAACATTCGTTTTCGTCAACGGGCTGCGAAACGGAGAATTAATTTTGTTTTGATACGAGGGGCGAATGGCTTGAACCGGGTTCGAGTGTGACAGAATTGGTTTGTGCTTTGCCACGAAACTCCTAACTTTGTAATAATTGACGACGTCATAATAATGTACGGAGAGGTTATACAAAAAATAATGTTAAAAATGGTACAAAAATGATGTTAAATTTTACATGGATTTACAGCGCTGTAAATATTAAAAAACACCGTAGTATATTAAGAATCGGGTACAACAAAACAAACTTTTACATTTCTAACAAAACGCAATTATTTTTTATTGTTCATTCAGTGATACACACACGTTAGTTGCATTACATAAATATAATATATATATTTTTTTTTAAACGCGTTATTGTCGTGTATAATAATATTATTATTTCGGGTAAGTAGTTAAATATTACATAAATATATTGTATATTTTAATAATTATTAATACCCATCGACTAGATATTATATTGTATATATTGAGCCGTTTTATCACTTTTATTGATTTATTGTCATATGCACTTTCATTTTTTCAAACAATTTCGTTTACGGTCTAATTATTCATTTTTCTGTCACTTATCTTCTCAGAAATAAAATTTGAAAAAAAAAAAATGCCGTCGTTTTATGTTTATAGAATTTTTGTAGAAATTTCAATTTCATCCCTTACATTTTTCGATCGGTTTTATCCGGAAGACGACATGTCCTGTGTATGGAAACGAAAAAAAATAAATATATATCGCAGGTTTGTGTCAACCGCAGACGAATGCAGCTTACGCGTTAATCCGTTACCGATTGAACTTTTCGCGTCTGTCTGATATAATCTGTAAACTTTTTGCGTTCGACGTCTAGCTTTTTATCCGTGAGGTCGTCACAAGCCAACGATGCTCTCAATTTTGCAGTAGTGTGTTCAAGGTCCTTAACATAAAAAACGTGAAAATAAATGCGTTCTGTATATTATTAAATGGAGGGGGGGCGTATTTAAAGAGGCTAGGGGGCTGTGACCCCAAAGAATAATTTTAGCCACCCTACACAAATCATTTAAAGCAATATTGTATAGATATTATATTAGTCCAATCAACGTAGAAAAACTAGCGGAAAGCAATGCTGGAGAGCCAAGGCCGTAGCCAGGGGAGAGGTTTCAGGGTTCAACCCCCTGAAATGTATTTTTAAATCAAAATAAATAAAATTATATAACAATTATAATAATTAATAACATTATTTTATATAAAATTGCATACACTTCATGATAATGTAATTATTATTATATGGCAAATTGATTTTATTGATATTTTTTTTGTCCTAATTTATTTAGTCAAAATACGTCTTTATAATCTAAACCCCTCCCGAAATTTCATGCTGGCTACGGCCTTGTAGAAAACTGAATTTTGGTACATATATCTTAAGTGAAGGGTTCTTAGTATCGTATTAGAATTCCCCTAAGATCCGACGAATGCCACCTAGAACCGCGCTTTGTGTCAATAAAGTCAATTTTTTGCGAATAACTCATTTCATTTCAAAATTATTAGGTAAATACTTGTATACTTTATTATAGAAGAGGTAATTATTTTTAAAAATATATAATTATTAATTTTTTTGTGGGAGCAATATTTACTTAGATAATGAATGAAAAATGAACACATGAAATATCAAAGTACTGTGTTTTATGACCACCGTAATTGTTTCACATTATGTTTTATTTGTATACGTATATGTGATGATGATGATGATTTTTTTTATATGAAAGTATTCTTAGGGGTGGCGAAATGACAGTCTTGTTATCACATAAGTATTTCAGCGGTAGTGAAGGTATCTCTCGATCGGTGAGACACGATACCCCCGATTTTTTTCATGACATAATTGCGGACGGTACGTTTTTGCAACGTTGCCAAGGTAGACTAGATTTGTTTTTTGATTTTTGAAAAAAGTTAATGACATCTAATAAAAAAAAAAAAGTATGTGAATCTCTCGAAAAACATATCGTTATGTATTCTAATAGTGTACAAAAAATTGAGCGACAGATTATAAGAGAAAAAAATTTTGTTGAATTTAAAAAAACAACATAAAAATATTTAACAATATTTAAAAGTAGTGTGAAATTAATATCGAGAAAAAAGAATATAAATAATAGGTACGTCAAAATTAAATGTACACAACAGCAACTTGACAAATCGAAAAACAATTTTTTAAATAGTTAAATTGTCCACTATTAATAAATAGTCATAAATATTATATGACTTAGAATTTTGATCGTATCATTTTTTTTTTTTGTATTAATTATCTTTACTTACAATAATTTTCTATAAAATAAAATTGGCAATGTTGCGTTGAAAATCATTTACAATCGTTTCGTTTTCGAGGTAAAATTGTGAACCTTTTGTTAGCAAACGTATTATGAAAAAGCCAAAAGGTTCGCTCCTCTCGATACCCCTTATTGACGCATATGCCTATGAGTGTGTATACTGTACTTCTTTTTTTCTTTTTTTAATAGGTATATGAATTATGCAGAGTTACAAATCAAGTGGTTATTGAGGTTGAAAAGTCACTTTGTATATTTACATTTGAAACGCAGTGTTACCCACTTTTAAAAATGTTTCATTCCTCTTTTTCGCGATTTTCTTTTGTTTTTCCAATTGTTCTCGGCGGATTTTAAAATAGTCACCCTCTTCCGCCGTCGCCGTCGCCATCGTTTTTCGTCTACTCAATCTGTGTAAAATAATAATAATTTTTGACAGTTTTGACTAATGATACATAGATTATAGGGCAGGGGTAGCGAATTTTTTTTTGGTATAGTACCAAAATTTTGCAATCGAGGATATTGAAACTATTCGCGTGCCCCCCTCCAGAAAAAAAAAAAATAATAATAATAAAAAATAAATGTATGAGCTTTTTTGTATCAATTTTAGGTTTAACAAACAAAAAAAAAAAAAAACACGTAGGTACTCCGAACCGTGGGTATTCATCGTTTCTCAGGTGGGATGTTCTTATTGGGTGTATTGAATTTTAAAGAAACGATAAATATTAGTTCTTGAATAAAACGATTCTGAGTAGAGTTTTCGTTATGGAGATTACTAACGTTAAAAATAAACATTTATTGACTATTGTACAACTATGTTTACCATAATATTCAACAAATTAATTGGTTCTTATTAAATTTTCTATATAGTAACCAAATAAAAAATGAAATTTTATGCTGTATCCAGCCTTTGAAAAAAATGACCTCTCTATAAAGTACCGTTCTATAGCTGAACTCTGATTAAAAAATTTGCTGGTCGAAACTATTTTGGATATTAATATCTACACAAAAAATTAACTTTTTTGTAAAATCATATTATAAGCTAAAAAAAAAAAAAAAGAAGATAATGAAATTTTTTTATTGAGTACCATTAAAATTTGGTTTATGAGCCAACTCTAGCACGCGTGCCATACATAGGCGCATTTAGAGGGGGACTTGAGGGGACTAAGCCCTCTCAAAACTGCTCATAGCTACCCAGAATTTTTGAGAATTACATAAGGTTAATGCCTTTTTGGGAGGCTAAATTAAATAATAAAAAAAACATATTAGCCCTCCCCAAAAATGTTTTTTAAGTTGTGCCAACGGTGCCATAGGTTCGCCACTCCTGGTTGGATGGGGCATAATCGCGTACTTATGAATACACGAATAACAGGGTGCGTCGCGGGTGCGTTTGTCAAAAGTGACTTAAACACGATGATACATTCTGTATAATTATAATACTAAGTTCGTCTGTATATCGTATAAAAAATAGTGTATAACATAATAATATAATATTATTACGTATACACGTATGACGCACACCTATATAACAATAATATATACGTAACGACGACGTGCGAACAATACATGCATAATGATACGTGCATGCGATCGAGTATCTATATATTATTTTATTATTATAATACATAATATTATATTTTACAGAATAATAATAATATGTAATATTATTGAGTTCTTCGCCATTGTACGCATTACCAGCCGGAGTAGCGCGTACGAAGAGTGAGGGAGGGGGCGCTATAAGGTGACTAGAGCCCCCCGCCCCGCCCCGTCCGATGGCCATTGTTATATTTTATTTCGTACAATAGTTTTACAGTAAAATAAAGTAATTAGGTGTATTTTTTTTTTTTTATTTTTAACATAATAATTTTCGGTAGAAATATTGTATGAACAAAAGTCTCTCCGTACGACGGTATTGTATTATATGATATTATATTATAATATTAATATGTGTATAGAACAGAACATGATGCCATATGTTTGTAACTTTATTGTAGTTTTCCTGAGCGTGACAAAAATTTACTGAAAAAATTGATGTTTTGTGGTGTAAATGTAATAATTTCATAAGATTGATTTCAACAAATTTGCGATAAATCCAAAAAAATAATCGTTTTTTTTCAAATTTTCAAAATTTTCTTGTATCAAAATATTTCTCATATATATATTTTTTTTATCTATGTTTACATTTTATTATAGTTTGAATTAAAAAAAAATAATTTCCGTGTCTTTTTTGTCAAATTTTGGGTAGTTTTTCCCTAACAAAAAATTGAAGAACTGAGAAATTCTAAAAATGACCTCTTTAAAGTACCATTTAGAGGGAAATTCAGTTTTAAAAAGTTGCTGGTCGAAACTTTTATTTTTATACGAAAACACGTACACATAAAAAACGAAAAAAAAAGAAAGATAATCATCATTGTGAAAACACTAGCTTTTTTATTTCACTCAGAATCTAAAAGCCCGGACACACTTCGCACTATGAGTACTCTTCGCTTCTCAGTTGGGACTTGGTTGGTGTGTTGAATTTTAAAGAAGCGATAAATCACTTCTTCAATAAAACAATTCTGAGTAGAGTTTCAGCTTATTCAAAAAAATTTTACTTAAAAATTGTGAAGTTTATTATATTATAACAAAAAACTTTATTTCTAGTCGGCTAGTTTTATATTCCATTTTTAACTAAAAAATTTTAGTTAAAAATCATCTATTCAAAGTGTTACAATATTATTTTGATTGAATAATGAATTGCATAAAAGTGAATTAAGTGGATTACTCTAATAATGGATTCAAAATTAAATCAATGGTCCTACATTTTACTAGGTATTTTGTTTATTGAAAACATCATTTCTGTTGTTAGGTCCAGCGCAGAGGCATTTTAAAATTTCAAAGTTTCGGTATTGTCGCACGAAAGGTATTTTATTTAATTTTTCAATCGATTTTTTTTTGTAATTTTGTAGATTGGGTCCTAGAACAATGTGTAGAGGTGAGGACCTCGCGGGAATTTCCTGTCGACCGTTAAACAATCCGCCACTACCCGAAACTATATCCGTATTTTAAATATATTTAACAATATTATACTCACATTTCTTTCAATCGATTTTCCAAGTCGATTTCCCGTTCTATGTACCCGGCTAATATTCGTCTGGCAATATCCTGTTCGGACATATTAAAATGTCGTGTACGATAAACCGAAAAAAGAAAAACGCACGTTTGAATGTAACGAATGTAGATGGAGAAGTGGTGCTGCCGTCGATTTGTTTAGACCTCGGTTGCCAGGGAGAACTGCCATATCCAAGGACGCCAAAGTCACGGGGGTGCGGTAGCAGGATACAGGGTATACAGCTGATGGTGCCGCTACGATTTACCCCTTTGCCATATCTTCCGATGTGACGTGGGTAATCAAATTTTAGGTTTTTTTTTTCTAATAAGATTCAAAGTGACAAGGACAACGAATATTTCGTGTTTTCTTTGTAAAATTAAAATTGTTCATTTGGTAATTTTCAAAAGATTCGACGAGCTGTAAACCGATTGAATAAGTATTATCAGAAAACAAGAAGACGAGATAATAATATCAAAACATTAAACTATGAAAGTAATACACAATTTTTCTGAAAAGTAAAAAAAAATTATTAAAAAATACGAAATTAATGGAAATGAAGTGTTGAAACGTCAAAATGAAAAAAAAAAAAAAAAAAAAACTACAATATATTTTATTTCATTTTTTTAAAAATATTATTTATACCAAAACATTCATGTGAAATACGAAATATTTGTAATCTCCTCGTCTCCGTGTGTTTTATCTAAAAACAGATCATCTTCAATGTTCGAGAAGATATCGCAATGAAACACCCTGTATATAGCGGTTATTTCTATCGGTCGTTTTGTAGTTAGGAGCATTTATACTATTATGTTGTATGATACGTGCTTGTAAATGTAACCACTCCATGCGAATTTATATCAATAGAAATTTTATTCTATGCATCGATGAGCTTCGAGTTTTCGACACTCTGATTAAGCATTTCTCGAATATGAAATATGAATTTGCATTCACGTATTATAATATTAATAATTTTAGAATTACAGCTGAAATGACGGTTAATTAAAAAAAAAAAAAATAGCGGGCTTTTTTTTTTTTTTAAAGCCGTCAATTATTATCGTGTATTAACTGAAGCTTCATTCAAAATCGTTTTGTCAGAGAAATGATTTATCATTTCTTTATATAATTCAACATATCCACAAGAGTGGTCCCACCCGAGGAGCGATGAATCGACATCGTGCCTAACTTTTTTTTAACACGATAGCTATAGGCAAAATATAATATTATTTTATACCATTTTCATCGCCACGTAGTACAATTTGTTCGTATTGTTTTTTGGTAAAACCGTCGTTATTTGACTATAACGTCTACGCCAGCTGTAGGAAATTTTAATTGCAGACTCGACGTATTGTGGTGCGCATATTTATGACGTTTATTGTGTACCTATCACATGTAGTCATAAATCGTTTGTTTTTTCTTTTAATCAGTAAAAAAGACTGAGTAATTAAAAAAAAAAAAAAGCTTATATATCAAGGCGAAAAAAATTACCTATATACGTTATTATACATCTGTTATTTTTTCCAAAATTTTTCAGTATGGTTTCGTTACGAATAAATTTATTGATTATTTTTAAAGATTTTTCAATTCCATTTAATTTCATTAGTTTTAGGCGTATTATCAATTATTATTAGAGTGCGGATTTTGAAAGCATTTGCTTTTTTTTCTATCTACGTCAGCTATAAATTCGACTTATACTACTTAGAATAAAATACGCGACATTTTATTAGGCTTTTATTTGCTTTTTTGTATTTAAATGCTTTCTGGGGTATTTTTGGTACGTTTATTTTGATTTTTTTTTGTATTTTAAAGCACTTTTTTTTTTTGGTTTATAAGTTATATATTTTCAAAATGTATTCTAAATAAACGTATATGAAAGATTAATTCAGTTTAAAGAGATTTTTTTTTTTTTTGAAAGCTTGAAAATAAATTTAATTGCTCAATGCAACTTTGATGGTATAGGTTAATCATTTTGTCACTATTTTTTTAACAAATTTGGATAAATTAGGTATCTTAAAAAGAATAAATCTAATTTACAGACAAACTGCGGAAGAAAAATAATTATTTATGATAAGCATATTATTTATGTATTTATAATTTAATAAACTAATAAATAATAATTATTATAATACGTTTTTCGTTATTAATATGTATATTTTTCTTAATAAAAGCCTCATTTTTAATGATTTTGCGGAAGATTTGTTGAGCTTTATTGCTTTATTTTAAATGCTTTTTAATAAATTTTTTATTGCTTTAAAATCCGTACTCTAATTATTATACACTAATTCTTATTAATTTTCTCATGATGAATTGATTAGTACTTACTACTTATTATTTAGTTAGCTGATTTTAAACATTTCAAAACCTTAAAATCAGCTATCTAATAAGTCAATCTTTTAAAATACGTCATCATTTATACCCTAATTATTTAATTGTATTTTATGTAAATTACTACACTGTTAATAGAGTTAAAATCATTACACATTTCACAAACACAATAAATTAAAAAACGTCAAATCAAATGATAATAATATAACTATTAAACCATATTATTGTGCACTAATTTGGTGGATAATTAATTAAAATTTAGTTATTTGAAATAAAAGTACCCTTGATTAATTATAGGTTTTCTGAATTAAATTTTCTATGGAAATAATGCAAAAAAAGCCTGACATACTTCGCACGATGGGTGGGATTCTCTTGACGGGTGTATTTAATTTTAAAGAAACGATAAATCGTTTCTTCAATAAAACGATTCTGAACAAGAGAAGTTAATAATATAAAAAATGAATGAGAAAAAAAAAATGTTAGAAAAATATCCAAAATTTTTTTTTCACATTTTCAAAATTTTCTTACGCCAAAATCTTTCTTACATGATTTTCTATCTAAGTTTAAATTTTCATATAGTTCGGATCCAAAAATGATGGTTTTCAAGTCGTTTTTGTCAAATTTTGGGTATTTTTTCCAAAAAAAAAAAAAAAAATTGAAGAATTGAGAAATTCAAAAAATGACCTTGCTAAAGTACAATCTACAGGCAAATCCGGTTTCAAAAAGTTCAGAATCTAAAATAAGTTAAATATTCACTAATCTCCGAAATATGCTGTAATATGCAAAATGCGTTTTTATGCTATGGACAAATGGTCGACACGAAATCCATATTGATCTGTCTAAAATTGATATATATTATTTATTATTAATATATTTTTGTTTAATATGTTTCAGATAATATTATATGATTATGTAATAATCCACTGTCTAGTTAATACCGTACGTCCGTGCATACGTATGTGAAATAAAGGCTTTTATGTTTATATATAATATCCTAATAAAATAAAAATGCATGTGCTTGAATATCTGAATAATACTATTCTAAGTGAATTTGAAATTTTTGAACAACATTTTAGATTCCGAGTGGAAGTACAGATATATAATGATGTTTTTATTTGGATCAATACGCGTAGAGTAGGTTGGTTAAAGATAATTTGGATCAAATGGTACTTTAAAGAGGTTATTTTTTGAAATTTTATATAGTTTTCCTGAAAAAAAGGAAAGGCTATCTCAAATTTTAGTAAAATAGGTAATGCCGTAAATTTGATTTTCATGATAGCGATTTTAGTTTTAATTAATATCGATTTTAGTCTTAACTCCAAAAGTAATAGTACTTGAAATCTTCACTCATTATCAACAATAGTGTAGTACAGATTGAAAATATTTTCGAAACAAGTTATCATTTTTGGGATCAATATAGAATTTTCGAAATATCTTAGTCTTAGAAAGTTAGAATTAATTTTTTTTTTGACATTATGAGCTGAATATTTAACACGACTTTACTCATAGATAGTCTTCTGCTTTTTGTAAGAGTTTAAGTTTAGAATTACGATGGTTTATCCAAAAAATTTACATACATATGTATTCGCTATTATTTCGTAAAATGTTCAGTTTAATATTTTTTTTTGGGTTTGAAAATTGTCTAAATCTTGCTCATATATGTAAGCCCACGTATTTAAATAATTTTGTTAAAAGCAGTTTGAGTAAGTTTTGAATTATATAAGTGCTTTAAATTTCGAAACACAACAAAATCTATATAATTTTTATGGATGATAAAATTCGACAATTATTATTATTTTGTATAATTGATCGAAGCTCCACTCAAAAACATTTTTTATTGAATAAATTCGATTTGTTATTGTGGTGCAAAGTATACCCACGGTGCGAAATCGATAATATTTTTTCATACATTTAAAGTATAATTTTTTGCAAAATCCACATTTTTAAATTGTCAATAAACATAGAGATTAAATACGATTTAAACGTAATATCGTTTTCTTCTCACGTTTAGTTTTAAAGTTCTCATCGCGTCTGAAAAGCAATATTTATGAGATGCTAATTGTTAGCACTCTATATATTATAGTTTGTGTTTTTAAATCGTTAGAGATGCTCGTCATTTTGCTATCCAGACGTAAAGAGTTTTCGTATAGAATGTAAACAAAACCGAATACGATTTGCATCTTGTTTACCTATTGATTCACGTGCAGGTAAGCAAAAGGTCGAATGTATACTTGCGTGTAATGTTACGACGGAATAATATTGTTGAAATACGATTTTGGGAATTCTAAATTTTAAAACACGTGGCATTTTTGTTAGAAGGTACGTTTATAATATTATATTATCGATTAAATTAATAAAAAAGTAAAGCAAATATAAATAAAGTATAGATAAGAAAACCGGACATACTTCACACCACGGATATTATTTGCTTCTCGGATCAGATATCCTTGGAGGGTGTGTAGAATTTTAAAGAAACGATAAATCATTTCTTCAATAAGACGATTCTGAACGAAGGAAGTTAATAGTATAAAGAACAATAGTATTCCGTCATTTTCAACATACCCACCAAGAGTATCTGACCCAAAGATGGAAAAATACCCGTGGTACGAAGTATGTCCGGCTTTTTTTTCTATATTTTACTTAACTTGACTTTACATTTTTTTGTCTAATAAAAAAAGAAGAGGGAAAAAAATTTGATGAGAAAAAAAGTGTTAAAAATTTTTTTTTTCATATTTTCAAAATTTTCTTACGCCAAAATGTTTCTCATATTAATGTCTATCTATGTTTAAATTTTTATAAAGTTTGAATTAAAATATGATGGTTTCCGAGTCTTTTTTGTCAAACTTTGGGTAATTTTCGTCCCCCAAAAAAAAATGATTTTTTTTTATTATTTTTGATTGTATTATTACTATATGGATTGTATAAGTACCGAAAAATAAAAAAAAAATGTAACTTTTTTTAACTCAGAATAGTTACTTATTTTTATTTTATTTAATTTGTAGATGTAAAAAAATAATTATAAATAAATAACGCTAAACTCCTCTTGTATACGTTTAGATTCACTTAACTTAATGAGTTTTTTAAAAACAAAAAGTAATTTACCCGACCTTGCTACTTCATATTGGGTGTCCGATCCTCGTTTTTCTTCCTATTCTCAGTGTATTCCACGTTGATTTCTGTGTGTTAATCTTCTTGAAAACTTTGAATTCCTTACTTTTTTTATTCGTAAAAATCTTAACACTCTTCTTCGACACCAAACTTCGCAGGCTCGTTGAAGTTATGTTATTATAATGGTCAATATATTATATTTATAATTCAAAACCTTTTTTAATATCCGTCTTTATATTTTCTATTAGTTACCTTATTATTATTTATAATTAATTATTTTTAATTAATTTATAATTTATATTAATTTATTTATAATTAATTAATTAACGATATTTTATTTTTAATTCAAGACAAGGTAAAAATCTAAATTTCTTAAATTTTTAGGAATGCTACAAACAGATTTAAAAAAAAAAAATTACTTTAAGTTATTGGTTCGCAAATAAGAAAGGAAATATAATCGATCTAAAAAATAATAATAATAATAAAATATTAATTTCACAAAATGTAAAACTATTATGAAATACAAAGAATTTTGTTAGTAATATTGTCATCAGTTTCAGCACTAGGATTTTTTGATTTTTAAATTTATTTTGTTCTCTTTTAAATTTAGTCTATAAAATTTCCTGTCCCCTACTATAATTGTGAAAAAAAAGTGAAAGTTTGGGGCATAAAATTCCGAGTTGACTAAAAAAAAACGTTGACAAATTTAGGCGGCAAAAATTGTATACCGGCTCTGAACAGATTGAAAATGTATTTTTAGATTATACGTACTCGAGAAAGCAGGGCTCTGAATCACTCTGACCACGTTTCAAACCATGTGTAAATAATATCCGTACGGTCACCATATAACACGCAGTTAGGTTATGGTTAGGTAACACGGTCACAATAACGGTCATTACCGTCACGCGTTCAATGCAAACTTTCAAAAGTGCAGTAAGTCGATTTTCGAGTCCAAGTCATTCGAATTTATTTTTTCTACCAAAACAGTGTTCTCGGATTACATATTATTATTATTTCATTGCTGTCCACAGGTTTTCACACCGAATTCCGACGCGTCGTCGTCGTTGCGCGCGTGACTTATAGAGAGAATCATAGAGATCAAAATAATATAACTCTAAATCGCTCATTGCCCCCGCGTCCTTATCTATGCGTCCATGGCGTTTTAACGACGGGAGACGTACATTATGATAATTAATTATTTGATAATAGTATTATAATAATATGCGCTGTTATCACAGAAAAAAAAAACTTAGACGTGCGGCGGAGGGGGAAAAACGGACCGATAAAAAAACAGAAAAAAAAAAAAACAATGACAAATTAATATATTATTATTATTATTATTAAAACAACGATAATAAACGACATGACCGCCGATGACGATTACTCCGGGGACGGCGGAGATATCCATAAACCGTGAAACGTTTTATTGCGATATCGAGCTGGTTGGTTTTTTTTTTCGGGTTCCCGTGATGTGTCCGTCCGTACTCACTATACACAAATTTTCACCGATATGTCCCGGCCGAAAACAGATTGTGACACTTTGCACGTGTAAAACGACACAGATAATAACCACCTCGGACGTAGGTATAATATCTGTCAGCTTAATAATAATTAATATTAATTATTATAGTTCGCGCTAATTTTACTCACCGCGACTTCTTGTCGTCGATTCGGCGAGAGAAAAAAATACGAACGATAATTAGATAATACAAAACAAGGGTGGCCAACATATTCACACGGATAAATAAAATTATATCAAGAGCCAAAAAAAGACTCTCTTTTAAATTCGTTTTTAGTGTATTTATCGAATCTCCATTGCAATAGTTAGTTAATAAGGCAACTCACGGAATAGGACTTTTTAGAATTTTAGTCTAAAAAATTTAAAAATAATAATCATCACTCTGTTATGGAATAATTTTGTAGGAATATTTCTATTTTTTGAAAAACCCAGACATCAATAACTGTGCACGTAATTTTTAAATCAATGTTTGGAATGACATTTTCTTGTAAATCATTTTTTAATCGATGATGAAAATAACCAAATCCGAATATTTTTCATAGTTGAAACTAAAGACCATACTTCAATGTAACCAGATCAGAAACTCGTGGAAATAAGTGATATAAAAAAATATAGGTAGATCATCTCAACAATAATAAAATTATTTGTACAATGTCAATACAAATTCAAACTTTATACACACTTTATAAGGCCGCATATAAATCAAAATTTAAAATTGTTACGAATAAAATAAAAAAAAAAAATTATTATTATTAAATAAGATTATTATTGTTTTCGAAAATAAAACGAGAGCCGCATGCGGCTCGCGAGCCACAATTTGGCCACCCCTGATAAAAAAAAAAAAAAAAAACGTGTTATTCGGTAACACTATTAACACATAGCTGAAGTATAATTTACATATTATACATCTAATCGACGACGATAAGAAACGCGCGTGTTCGCGAACGGTTTTCGCAGCATTCGTCAGTTTTTCGCCCGCAATTTATTTAGTAGCCACCGCACACAATACCATATTTTATAAATAAACAGTAACTCGACATCAGGCGAATAACGCGCGTGTGACCACCGACAGACCCGCATAGGTGTATTTAATAATTTTATTTGAAAAAAGCCGGACATACTTCGCACGATGGGTGTTCTTCGCACGACGTGTGGGATTCTCTTGACGGGTGTATTTAATTTCTTCAAAGGAACGATTCTGAACGAGGGAAGTTAATAGTATAAAAAATAAATGAGAAAAAAAAACGTTAGAAAAATGTCCAAAAATTTTTTTTTTCACATTTTCAAAATTTTCTTGCGCCAAAATCTTTTTTATATGATTTTTAAATTTTCATAAAATGACGGTTTCCAAGTCGTTTTTGTCAAATTTTGGGTAGTTTTTTCCCAAAAAAAAAAAAAAAAAAAAAATTGAAGAATTGA
>JAIPRM010000355.1:0-60617 GCA_025469315.1 Stegophylla sp. TES_Ste_2020 | reverse complement strand
TATTACTATTATATAAACTATGCCGATAATTTGACAAAGGGATTCGTGTTTCATATTTATTAATAGTGACATACTATTCAGTGTTTATAAAGGTTAACATACTATATATATATATATGTATAACACACTACGGTTTTAAATGTCCATGTATAGTGTACGGTATACTTCGCACGTTTTTTGTTCGATGAACGATACACACTATCCGTTTTGTCTTGTTATCAGTATTCGAACAATACTGACCATTTTTTTTTTGTATTATATTATGATTAAGTGCTCTGGACAGAAAATAGCGGGCCATTAGTCAATGGTAACACACTAACCAATCAAAGTGAATTAGTTAGTTGTCCACTCTTATTAACATAGATTTTTTTTCTTATATCATTAACTTCCTTCGTTCAGAATCGTTTTACTGAAGAAATGATTTATCGTTTCTTTAAAATTTAATACACCCGTCAAGAGAATACCACCCGTCGTGCGAAGTATGTCCGCTTTTTTTATATTATGACGTATAAGTATGTATGTACAAGTAATTTGACATTTAAGACCTAGGTATATGGTAAGATAGACACGTTGAAGGTTATTATTTAATACTGATTACTAATATATATTTTAAAAATCACTTTTTATATTATTGTAATGATACAAAGATATGAAATATTTTAGTATAAATATTGTAAGATATTGTAATAATTCAAGAATATTATTTCTTATATTTTATTACTATTGAGATTTATATAAAATTAAATAAATATAATTACCAATATATTAGGACTTCTTTTTTTTTTTATTTTAGAGTCGGGGGGTGTTCAGACATGGAGGACTCCCCCTAAAATACGCCACTGTAAAGAACAATATATAGTATCTGACCTGAAGAGCGAAAAATATCCGTGGTACAAGTGTGTCCAGCTTTCTTGTCTATACTTTGCTTGACTTTACTTCTATTTACTTCACTTTATTGTTTTTTTTATATAATAAATAAAGGAAAAAAAATTAAATGAGAAAAAAAAATTGTTAGAAACAATGTCCAAAATTTTTTTTTCACATTTTCAAACTTACGCCAAAATTTTTCTCATATTATTGTCTATCAATGTTTAAAGTTTCATAAAGTTCGGATCAAAAATTGATGGTTTCCGAGTAGTTTTTGTTAAATTTTGAGTAGTTTTTTCCAAAAAAAAAAAAATTTGAAGAATTGAGAAATTCAAAAAACGACCTCTCTAAAGTACCAATTAGAGGCAAATCTGGTTTTAAAAAGTTACTGATCGAAATTTTTGGACAAGTAGTTCTATACGAAAAAGTGTATGCAGAAAAAAAATAAACATCATTGTAAAAACACTAGCTTCTTTACTTCATTCAGAATCTAAAAATAAAAATAAAATAAACATCATTGTGAAAACATTAGTTTCTTCACTTCGTTCAGAATCTAAAATATTTAAACAGCGATAATATTTACACTTTGGTTAGAATTAGTTACACATAATAGATTAAAATATTTGATTTTTGTAAGTATACTCAAATAAACTTATGTTCATCTTGACATTTTAAAAATGTTTTTAAAATTGTTTGAGTTGTAAATAGAAATGAATATTTACAGATTTACTCAATATATCGGTAGTTTATCTAAAAAAAGCAATTTACAGGAGTGTAGGATGTGCGATTCTCATGGGCCCCAGGCCCCGACCATCATGCTCACATATTTTATTTAAGTTTAAAATGTTGTATTGAGTAGTTTATCCATGTCGATTCTACCAATTATGCAGTTACCACAGATATAGGATAGCACAAAAAAAACAAAAGGGAAGCTTTATAGAATTAGCATTGGCACTTATGGTAGTTGAAAATATCCTTATAATTTTGGAATTACCGTGATCCCATACGGCATAGACCGTATTATAGATAAAGATACCATTTTTAAATACTTATAACACAATGTTCTGTTGATGTCAATGAGTCGATTAGGTTAAAAATGGTGATTCGTTTCTATTGGTTTATATTGCAATTAGGCGTATGTAATAGGCATTTTTGAATGCTTCGATGTAACTTTGTTTTTAACTTTAGGAGTAACAATAAAAGATTTCATCCAAACTACAATTGATTATAACACATAGAAATTAACACTTTTCACATTTGTAATTAATCGTTCTACCCACGTCATAATGAACCTTTTATTTGGAACTTTATACGATATAATTATTTTGACAAAAAAATAGAAATAATTGTAGAATGATACCGATTAGTGTACATGTGTTGCTATGTGACGTATTTTATCTGTATGGTATGTTTATAGCCCAGATGAACTCTAAATATTTGTTAAGGTTATATTGCATATTGTTTTAAAGTAAAATATATTAGAAATGTGATATAAACGAAAACTGATTCATACTGGAATCATGTGTCTGATGAACTCAAGAGTTATAATCAGAGTATATAACTTTATTTTTATTGGTGTTCACCATATTTCAAGATAAATAACGCACTTTTCTGACTATATAACACAATTAGTGCAGTATTTCGACGATCTGTCATATCGACTGCATTTTCTCTTTGATCCGACACCAAACAGAACACGTTATTATTATTAAATTGGGTCTGATCGATACCCAATCACGGTGGCGGATATTTATTTAAATTGGGATACCTACATACAATGATCACTAACAGACGATTATTTGCAACGAAGCATACATTTAAAGCTCATTAAATAATGATGGAATTTCTAATAAGGCTTTTTCATTGTCTGGCGATTTATTTGAATGTTTTGAAATGAAATACATATATCTCTGTGAGTGGTGAGTCATGCATTGTTTATATTTTCGTATATTATACATATTACGTACATAATATTATCTAAAATAAAATACGTTAGCTATAAACAAGAAACCGGATGTTCGGCTCTTGTCATTTCAGTTTTACAACAAAATACTGATGGATGGCATATGCCATAATATGCTCGTCATGTGATCGCAGTGAATCTGGTCTTCATTTAAATATTGGTCATTAAAATATTCAGTCGTATGAAGTATAATAATTAATTATAAATGAAAAAATGTTTTATCGTACCACGTTTATAACCTCACAAAGATTGTCCTAAAAATGTGTGATTATGAATTTATAATAGATATGAAAATACTTGAGAGACTTAAAATAAAAACCTAAGACGAATTAGTTTTTTCAACGATAGTTATTGTTTACACACATTACTATTATTTGTTGTATGTTTTTGTTTTAAATCTTACTAGTATTTTCATAAATCTATTATAAATTCATAATCACAAATTTTCAGGACAATCTTTACAAGATTAGGAATTTATGGGGTCCGTTTTTAAATGAGGTACATTAAAATTTTGGCACGGGTCTAATATGTGATCTACATATGTACATTTTCGGCTACAGCCTATTTGCGCCCCAGAGTAGCCCAAATTCGCCCCAAGTGATGTGACCAGGTGCGCCCGAAAGATAACCTGTCGATTTATAGGCCATTTGCGCTCATTTCGCATGCAATGTTGCCATCATGATTCTTCCATATATATATATTTTAATTTTGAGCGTAGCGAGGAATATATCTACAGTAGACTTTGATAATTCAGAATTCACGGGACTGAATAATCGATTATTAGAGGTTTTCGACTTAATGAGCTTTTGTTACGATTATTGCCAACGTTAAAAATAAATAATTATTGATTATTTTGTTACTATGGTTACCATATTCAACAAATTATTTAGTTGACATCAAATTTTCTATAGTAACCAAATAAATAATCAAAGTGAAATAAAATAATGTGAAAACATATTTTATGCTGTGTTAACGCTTTGAAAAAAAAAGAATTTTGAAAAATGAACTTTCTAAAGTACCATCTAGAGCGGATTTCTGATTCAAAAAATTGCTGGTCGAAACTTTTGGACAGATGTTTCTATGCGAAAAACTGTTCACAGCATGGGGAAAAAAATATCATTGTAAAATCATAAGTTTCTTCGCTCCGCTCAAAATCTATTATACATTATTTTAAAACTATAACTGTACACGAGAACATAAAATATTATTTATGACCATAATAAACAATATCATTCAATAAACAATTAAATTAATAAAATACGAAGCAAATTTTATCATCGAGTCCGTGTAATAACATTGGCTCTAACACCTATGACCCTGCGATGATTACTGTTATTTCAGTGATGTAATATTTGTATTTTAAATAATATATCATCGAAAACTTTTCTTCGTATGGTACCTACATACCATATTTTCATTCAACGAACATTCTCAAAGTACTCAGAGGTGATGGGCTCCTTAAATAAGAACTCTAAATGGTGCACTTTACGATTGAGTACGTAATTTTTCACCGTTACTATTGCCTAGTATATTTTATCTACAGAAATTTAGTACAGTGCGTCAACGTTATCGTGATTAGTATTCAAGTAATTTATACAGCACATAATATTATCGCAAATATGACACAGATGATTTCCTTTTTAGCTATTAACCGGTAAGACCACTAAAATTCATTTCATGATAATAATTATTTCAGTATTCTCAAAATATTTGTCAGTACTTTTTCCGGTTTTTCTTTCAATAAAAACCTTATAAAATTTTCAATTATTCGTCCGTTAAAAATTCTATTATACCAAAATATTCGTTTTGTGATTTTTTATTTATGTACCAAGTTTCTTAGAGATCCGTCGTAACAATTATTTTTTATATGCGTTTAAGAGTGTAATTTCTAGTAAAACTAATGATTTCTACAAAAATATCAACTTTAAACAGTTATAAAACAAAAACTTGATTAACGATTTTCGAGATTTTTCAGTTCCGTTAGAAATGCATACAAATATGTTTGTATTAAATTTTCAGCTCATAATAACTATACATTATATTTTTATGAATTAAAAACTAACAAAAAACGAGAAATTCCTGAAATTTTCAAAATACTGTACTTACTTCAAAATTACTCAAATGTTTTTGAAAATTGTATGAGGTATGTGCGTGACTATTTTTAGTAGTTGGTAAAAGTTTCAACAACTTTCTGACTCCATTATTTTGGAAGTTATGTTAAAAAAAAAAATCAAATTTACGAAAATTTAAGTTAGACCGTTTTTTTGTCAATTTTTGGGTAGTCTAGGCTCGTGCTTAGAAAAATTATTGAGAATTTGGAAAAATGACCTCCCAAAAGTACCATCTAAACAACATTTTCGATCTATAGAGTTATTGATCAAAATTTTTGGACCAGTATCAATACTAGAAAATATCCGTACATACAAATAAATAAATAATTAAATAAATAAAATTAAATAAAAAAAGAAAACACACAGATTTGTAAAACCAATACATTCCTGGCTATCGCTCAGAATCTAAAATTCGGGCATTGCCCCCAATTTCAAAGGTAGCGTAATGTCGTTTGCTATCTACGCATGAATAACTGCAATATTATCGTATGTTATATGGTACCCGTTGTTGGGTATTATCCATATATTATGTACTTAATCCAAATACGTTAAGCCGGTCAAAAAAATACCTAATTATTACATGCATTTAAAATTAAAGACGTATTATACGTAATAACAAATACTGAACTTTACTGCGAACAAAATAAAATATTTTATTGTGCTCTAGAAATATTTGGTATTATGCGGTTATACCTAACACCAAACACTGTAAATTTTACAGTATTTGCTAACACCACAGTCACAGACTAGTCCTTTTGTACTGTATGTTACACTTAAACAATACGAATTATAACGCCCAGAAGTAATTGATTAGGCAATCAGCAATACAATCTCGGGGGGTAAATTGATAACAAGCATTCGCCAGTTTTGAACTAGAGTGTCCCGTATTATCGTTTAAAGTATTTGCTTAAAGTGAAAATAATAATATATAGATTTGATTTAGTTTATGGATGACAATATTTCACTCATTTTCTTACACAGAAGTACAACTTTTAAGGGTCGCATAGCAAAACAGTACGCGATGGTACAAGTGTACAACCATATGCAACTGTACTACTATTATGGATAATCATATTATGCTATCGTATACTATCGATTCTAAAGAGTGATATATTTCTAAATATTATAATGAGTTAGAATATAAATTGATAATTCTTCATTTAAAGTGTTACAATTATGTTATTACTTATTACAACAACGATGATTGGAAATAATTAAAAAATTAGCTCGAGATTAACAAATAATTATTGTGTAATACTCATTTTCAGTTAGATGAATCCGAGCAATACATAGTGAAAAGTTGCCTTAAATCATTCATAAGCCATAAATATGTATTTTGACGTATTTTCTATTATAGTAATTTTGACGTATCAATGTTTAATGTTATATTCCTCTTCAGTGGGTAAGGAGGCCGTATTATCCACTACGGAAAAACCATCCGGTAAATAATGAATTATAAGTATATTGTTATTATTATTATTATTTGTCACTAGTAAGTAATTGAGCGTTATGTTTACCATTATGAATATTCCACGTTGTTTTAAAATAAGATGAATTTATTGATTTTGTGTTCTTATGTGCAAAACATCACGTCCACCATTCAATCCAAATTGAAACTTAGAAACAGCCAGATCGTTAAAGTATAAACACCTACATCGCCATTGTCAACACTCCACTAATCCAGGCACAATTTTTAAACTTAATCGTATTGATACTATTTGCACAAATCCAAAAACACTGTTCGATCTGTCAGTACTTTTTACGTGGCCAGCAATAAACTTTTTAAGGTTTAATTTTTATTCGTAAGATTTATTCGCCCGATCGCTGAAAACAGGTCTTTAAGTCTATGATATTGTTACGATATAATATTATGTTAAATTATTATTGTGAAGAATGCGAAATGACGAGTGTAAGCCTAGCTCAGGGGTCTTAAACTATTTTAAGAAGTATTCACTAATTCAATAAGCCAAACATGAAGAATCAAAGGCCTCCTCACCCCAGTTTTAAATGGTTTAAGGCTCCTGGGCTAGGCTAACGCATGCCATCTCGTATTTTTCACTAAAAACGTTCATGTTTTATTTATTATTATTTTAGATTCTGAGCTGAGCGAAGAAGCTTATGATTTTACAATGATATTTATTTATTTATTTTTCCCCGTTCTATGAACACTTTTTCATTAACAAATATTTATCCAAAAGTTTCGATCAGCATCTTTTTAAATCAGAATTATTTGGCTTTAGATGGGATGTATTTTACACTTGACATTTTTGGAAAATCGCATTATTTCAAATGGTCGACGTTCGTCATTTTATTTCGCTTTGGTTGTATTTTTGGTTGCTAAAGAAAATTGGTTAGCAACCAATTAATTAACCATAATACTCATGGCAACCATTGTAATAATGGAACATATTGTGAACATATAACCAATAACCATTGTAACCATAGTAACCGTTGGTAACAATGGTAACTATTGTGGCTATGATAACACAACAGTCAATAAATTGAATCTATAAAATTGATGAAAAATTTTTCAAAAACTAGGGGTTTTATTTTAGTCCAAAATGAACTAAAATTGATCACAAAAATCCCAGCGGGCCAGGATGGCAACCCTATGATTTGATCTTGAATGCTCCATCTATTTATACACGTATCTATTTATTTACATATATTTATACACTAGATTACTTGATTACATAAAAATCTAATTTGTGGCACATTTTATCGTTTTTACTCAATTTTACAGTAGTTTTTTCTTACTTTGAAAAATAACCACTTTTTAAATCTACTACACGAACTAAGGGTGTTTTACGAGCATAAAAAGTGTTTAGATAAAAATAAAAAAACGCATTTAAACCTCTTCTCGTCTCTACTCACTGCGTGAGTTGTGTTGCAGAAAATCCACAATATACATTTCTTTCAGATTTTTTCTGAGGTGTCAGATATAGCCTGAATAACATAGACTGCCTTTGTGGATACGTCGATTTAATAATATAATACTTAATTGTTCTATTTGTTTTTAATTATTGTCAAATTATTATACTAATAAAAGGTATCGATGATTGTTCCTTTCCGTTGCCATCGAAGGATGATGACGAAACGCCAAAGGCCAGTATATTGCACTACAGTGCAAGATCGATGGGCTTAAGGACACGCAAAGGATACGTGAATGTCAAACATCGATCTTTTATGAAATTATCATGCAAGAAAGGCCAAATAATTTCTATTTCTGAAGATCACAAAAGAATAACGGTTAGATGTATAAGAAAACAATACGTGGAATACTTGGGAAAAATACATAAGTTTTCTGACATCAAATGTATCGGTGATCCAATAAAGACAATAATTGTGCCGAGAAAAAATAAAACAGAAAGTGCAATAAGTACAGAAAGTAAAATAAGTACAGAAAGTGAAATAAGTACAGAAAGTCAAATAAGTACAGAAAGTGAATCCAATGAAAATAGTATTGAAGAAACTAAATTATAAGTTATAATTTTTACATTTCATTGTATTATTTAATAATATTTATTGTAATTAAAAAATAATTGAATTGTTAATGTTTTAGATGCAAACGATTTCACGTTTTTAAAATAAAAGATACATAATCTACATGCTAACACAGCAATTCTCAACCTTTTTTTGTTGTACGATTCCAGCAGGTGCAACAACCTAGGCGGATGGCGATGACAAACATCGGGGCCCCGCTGTTCAAAGGGGTCTTATGTCCAAAGCCTAAGCTACTTAGTACATGGTGTAAATAATAAGATGTGCTGATATAAAGTTATAATATTAAAACAAAAAAATGTAGTTTTATCAACAATTATTGTTTATGAGTTTCATTTTATTTTAACATAGGAAATTAAAATTTTAGATTCTGAGTGGAACAAAGAATACAATGAAGATTATTTCTTAGTTCTTTTTTTCTTTTTATGAAAACACCTTTTCGTATAGAAATACTTGTCCAAAAGATTAATACAATAGATATTTTTGATTCGAAATCACATAGTTCTTTAGAGAAGTATTTTTTCAAAATTATCAATGCTTTTTAAAAAAAACAAGGAATAACTACTAAAAAAATTAGTTAAATAATGCGCAAATGAGATTTTCAATTTTATTAATTTCACCATAATTCCATAATACCAAAACTATTCGTAATACTACTATGCAGTGGTTAAAGTGAGGGGGGACGAAGTCCCCTTTCTTATTTAAAGTACAATCAAGCGTCCCCTTTAAGTCAAATCCCAAAATTCCGGGGGGGACGCTTTAATTTTGAGCACTGAAGAGTGGAAAGAGTTAATAATAGACATTTATTTGAATGGTCAAAATTTCAAAATTATTTAAAAAAAAAAAAATAACTGAAGAAGAAGAATAACCTAAATTCATTATGAAATGATAAATGATAAGAATTTTATGATACGACTGTGGTAATATAAGTACTTGGAGCACGGTCGACCGTGATATCTTGGAGCATTTAATAAACCATAATCAACAATCGTTAACCGTAGTATGAACTTATACATTGATTAATAATATGCACAATGTACCAGGACACGGAGCATAATAAATAATTATACTATAGACCAACTGGCGGACCGCGGACACATTTTTTACGGACCCTAATGGTCACGCAATTATACATAATTTAAAAAAAATTTACCATTTAATGGCAAAAAAAATATAAATATTTTTCCAATATTGTATTTTGTATTTTGCGATACGAGTGAATAACTCAAAAATTTTTATAAGTTGTGGCACGTGGTTTATTTATTTTTATCAGATTTTTACCTCGAAATATTTACGGTTTTAAAAATTTTAAATTTCAGATTTGTACAGTCAATATTTTTACGTTTCGGATTTGTACCATTCAGATTTTAACATTCCAGGTTTTCATATAGACTTTTGATAACTTTTTGGTAGTGTAAAGGTGGCAACAATAGTTTGTATGAGACTGTTTTATATACCTGAATTTGTATTAATTTGTGTACGTGTTAAGTAATAGTTACATGAATTAAAGTTAAACTGAGAAAGGAGGGGAAGTAAAAGCTGAAAATAGACAGGACAGTTTCTCCACAATGAATAAATTTATATTGCTTAACATTACCTTACAAAGTGCCTTTATGTTTGATTTTAAAATATATAATAAAAAGATTTTCGTTGGATATCAACGAAAATTCCAATTTTAAAGGCATTATGAAACTAAACACAAATTATTTGGTGAAAAATACCAAACAGGTAGTACTACTATTCATAAATTTGATTTAAAACATGTGTGTGATACTACTGATACTTAATTTAAAGTATGTATACAAAGTTGCTTTATCAAACATGAACTCTATACGAAATAATTTCAGATATTGGTTAAAATATACGTAATATCTTGACAATTAAATGAAAATTAGTTACGATAAATATTAACTACATTTATTAAAAAGATCGTTAAAAATACATAATGTATTTTTTACATAAAAATTTAAATACTTAATATTTGCTTTTTTTTTGTGATTCTAATTTGGTAAAGATTAATTAAGATCCTTAAATGCAAATAATATAATATATAATTGTTATTAGTTCATGCGTGAAAAAAGTCATCAAAAGTGTTTTGGTTCGTGGGAAGTTTAGTAATTTTCAATACGGACCTCCATAGAAATTAGTTGGTGACCCCTGCTATAGACTATTATACTCCGTGATACTGGCATCAGTCGTACACTGTGATACTTATAAAAAATAACTGTGATAATAACTAAATAAGTAGATTTTCAATTTTGTCGTTATAGTTTTGGATTCTGTTTATACTGGTGTAAAAATATGCTTCCGTAAGCTGGTGAATAATATTTTCTAGAGTAAACTAAAATATTTGAAAGATGTTAAAAAATTGTTTTAAATTCTAAACGAAATGAAAAAGCTAGTGTTTTTACAATGATGTTTATTTTTTTTCTGTGTACACTTATTCGTATGAATCTACTTGTTCAAAAGTCTCGATCAACAACTTTTTGAAACCGGATTTTCCTCTAGTTGGTACTTTTGAGAGGTCAATTTTTGAATTTCTCAATTCTTCATTTTTTTTTTTTTTTTTTTTTTTTTTTTTTTTTTTTTTTTTTTTTTTTGTGGAAAAAACTACCCAAAATTTGACAAAAAAGACTCGAAAACAATCAGTTTTTGATCCAAACTTTTTGAAAATTTAAAAATTAATAGACAATAATATGAGAAAAATTTTGGCGTAAAAAAATTTTGAAAATGCGAAAAAAAAATTTGGGAAATTTCCCAACACTTTTTTCTCATTATTTTTTTTTTCCTTTTCTTTATTTATCAGATAAAAATGTAAAGTAAAGTATAGACAAGAAAGCCGGACATACTTCGCACCACGGATATTTTTCGCTCTTCGGGTCAGATATTCTTTGTAGGTGTGTTGAAAATGACGACAATTATTATTTTTTATATTATTAACTTCCTTCGTTCAGAATCGTTTTATTGAATATTATTATTATTGAAGAAATAATTAATTGTTTCTTTAAAACTCTACGCGCCCACCAAGAGTATCCGAAGAGTGAAGAATATACGTGGTGCGAAGTATGTCCGGTTTTTTGTCTATACTTAACTTTACTTAACTTTTTTATTAAATTACAGTGTTATGTTTGTTTTTAGATTTGTTTTATAGACTTACAGTTATTACAAATATGGCTGTTTTTTCTAAGTATGACTTTATTAAAAAGAAAAAGACTGATGTCTAGTCTAATCTGATTATCTAGTCCAAATTAGTATGGGCGTAAGATTTGGGAGATTAATAAGGGACTATAGTCCAAGTAGGTGTATTTGTTTATTATGATTAATATATTTTTTAGACTTTGAGTGGAGACAATTCGGTGTGGCTCGGGAACGCTCCTCATTTTTTAGGAGCTATAGCCCCCGCCCTAGTTTTTCCTACTTTAACCACTGCAACTATGTAGAAACTAGAGATTTTCATCCATTATCAACAATAGTATAATATAGACGGGAATATTTCCGAAATATTTCAATTCCCTATAGAAAGACCGTTTTTTTTATGAAATAAGTAATAATAAATCATTTCACCTCTTCTTCGATTGTTTTGTACAACCATTAAGTTTGGGGTCCTATATTTACCTTTTTATCGGTGGTCCAAAATTTTAGGTGCACTACTGTATGGTTCCCCAATTTAATACAAAAATGTTGAGGTTCACTAACTTAATATACGAATGCAAATTTGAACACACAAACTCTAATAAACACCTGTATACATATGAAAATTATGAATCTAAAAAAAAAAAATAACCAAGGAAAAATAGTCGAGAAAGAATACCAGTGGAAATAATGCACAAAAGAAAAAAATGTGTACTTTACACGTTGGGATGTTCTTCGCATCTCCGGTGAGATACTCTTGACAAGTGTATTACAGAATAATGATTATCAGTTTTGAAGAATTGAACTAAAACGTTGAATTTGAAAAAAATATTTTGTTATTTACAATATTTACGAAAAACGAAAATTGATTTTCATATTTTCACATACACCTAATGAATGCTAAATAAATAATATTAATTTACAATGAAATATAAACATCATGATGAAATAAAATAATATAAACCGGCTCTAATTATCGTAAATTAATATTTATGCAGTATACAAAATTTTAACTAATGTTTATCGTGGCAAATATAGTCAGTTATGGTTAAAAAAAGTACAAATTAGATCCGAATCCGGCACCGTCGCATATTAGTACTGTCGCCTTATCCATTGCGCCACATTAACATCGTTGAATACCATGTTGAAATAATAGGTATTTAATATAATAACCGAAAATATTTAATTATTAAAATAGAATAAAATAATTAGAAAATTATTATTGCATATGGCTTTTAATTCACACCATCGTATTCAGCGTTGAAAAATACATAAGATGGCGAAAAAACATTATCAACCTTCTTGAGTTTTTATAAACTAAAAATATCTCATAATATAATATTTTGTCCGTACTTTCTCCAATTATTTTTTTCAATCTAACCCTAGTAAAAATTTTAATTGTTTGTCTGAAAGAAATTTTATTACATCAAAATATTTGCAAAGAAATTTTATAGTACCAAGTTTCAAAAAAATCGGTCGAATCAATTTAATTTCGTGTACGTTAATGTGTGTAATTTTAGGTAAAACTAACTTCGAACGGGTATAGAGAAAAAGTTGACTTACGATTTTCGAGATATTTTTAGGTCAACTAGACATATATGTTAGTGAGATCATATTAAATTTTCAAGTTTTTATATCAAAAATCATAAATTTTATTGCATAATAACTAAGAAAATATGAGAAATTTCTGAAATTTTCAAAATGCTGTACTTAACTTAAAATTGATTAAATCTTTTTGAAATTTTTATGAAATATTCTTGTCATTATTTTTGTAGTAGGTGAAAGTTTCAAGTTTCTAGTTGCATTATTTTTGAAGTTATGTTAAAAAGCAATTTTCAATACGCAAATTCCGGGAATTGCATATTTTACAGTTTTTTTACGTTTTTGGAAAAAATATTGAAAAATTTGAAAAATGACCTCTTGAAAGTACCATCTGGGTGTAATTTTGGATCCATAGAGTACTGATCGAAACCTTTGGATAAGTATTTCTATAAGAAAAAATGTTTCCAGAAAGAGAAAAAAAAAACATCATTATAAAATCATAAGCTTCTTCATTCCATACAGAATCTGAAATATCTGAGGAAATAATACCTTGAAGAAAAAATACCGATGGAAAAAATATCAAAACCAAAGAAGCCGGACATATTTTGCACTACGGGTTTGCTTCTCGGGTCAGTTATTCTTGGTGGGTGTGTTAAATTTTAAAGAAATGATAAATAATTTCTTCAATAAAACGATTCTGAGCGAAGAAAGTTAATAATATAAAGAACAATAATAGTCATTAAAATTTAAAAACCTGTTTCGCCGAAGTGGGAATACACAGTTTTCAACACATCAACAAATAGTAGCTGACCATAGGAGTGAAGTATGTCCGGCTTTCTTTTTTATACTATACTTATATTTGTTTTACGTTACTTTATTTTAACATTGTTTTATCCAATAAATAACGATAAGGAAAAAATAAAGACATTTTAGGAAAAACGAAATTTTGATTTTTCATATATTCACTTATACCTACCTAATGAATATTCCACAAATAATTTCAAATTACAATAAAATATAATCATCATAATAAAATAATTAGGTGGCTGTAATTATCGTAAGTAAACTCTTATTTGGTATAATATAATTAGTAATAATGTTCAATTTGTCGCCTTTGGTCAGTCACGGTTGAAAAAAGTGCAAAAAGTTAATTTACTGAGTAAAGTTTGAACTCGGTACTGTTTGTATCTGAACATTTTGGCACAACCACTAGACGATCATCTACAAGAACAACAGAAGAAATAGTAGGTATTTAATGTAGGTTATAACCAGGAACGGAAAACGTTTTGGAGACGTTTTTAAAAAACGTTACTAAACGAATAAAATTTAAAAACAAAAACAAAAAATCAAACGAAAGCGAAAAAAATTTGTAAAACAATAACGTAAATAATATCATAAACGAAAAAATATATAAAAGCGAAAACAAAAAGGAAAATGGAATTTAATTATAAGTTTTACGTTTTTTTTTTTTTTTCATGTTAAGCTTAAATTTCTCAATCTGTAATACTCATAAACTATCATAGGAAAATTATTCGAATGTAGAAAAAATGCATTATTATTTTGTATTAATAATTGGATATTCACATCTAATAATAAATAAAATAAAAGTGGAGTAATAATTTTATTGTTCTGTGATAATTATAATTTTAATAATAATTGTTATTTTTCAGTTTTTGACTTTTTGTTTTACAAATGGTATATTACATAATGTAAATAAGCGATTTTTTATTTTATTTTACCTTAACTTTGTAAAGGAAAACATGTGTAGCATACTACTAAATTGGCCCTTTTCAGGGTTAACAAATTGTAAACTATAGTCTTTAGAAAGATTGGCCACTACAAAACATCAACTGTCCGCTAAATATGTTAATCAGAGTTATATGTTATATATTTAATTGAACACAGATAAGTATTGAAGATGATCTAAAATTATTTGTTTTTTTTAAAAGGTGATTTGAAGAAATGAAAAAAAATAAAAACAAAATTTTTAATAGCGTTTATTACAAACTATTTTAAAAAATAACGTTTTCAAAAATGTTTATCAAAAACGTTTAAAAACTTTAAACAAAAACAAAAAAATTAAAAACGTTTTCCGTCCCTGATTATAACATAAAATTTTGAATTTTCAAAATTGAATAATTTGAAAACTATTGATGCGCACGGATTTTAGCTTACACTATTGTATACTCAATGTCAAAGAATACATAAGATGGCGGAAAAAACTTTACCAACTCTTTTGTTTGTTCGTAAACTAGAAATATATACCATAATACGTATCTTTATTTTTATTAATCCTGCAATAGAAACGTACTGCATACAGCAGTCAATACAACACTGACACAATAAGAACATAATAATTTGTTTTTGTTCTTTCGTACCCAACGAAAACCGTTATGGCGATCAATAATGACATTGTTATTTTTTATGGTTGACGTTTAAACGGATACATTTTCATCGCAGTTTTACCATAGTTTATGCACGAAAAATCGAAATACATAATGCAGCTGCGTTGACCTTGGAACGGGGCCATATCGTATGGATTTTACTGAGCGTACTTTGTACGGCATCGGCAACACACACACATACACGTACATTCGCAAAAGCCAAATGTCAAATGCAGTGGCGTAATTGCCAATTGGGGTGCTGCAAGTGTTGCATTTGTAACATCAAACAATTTTCAGGCGTTGGAAAAGTATCGTTTTGCAACACCAAAATAATTCAAATTTGTAAGTTGTTGCATTGTATAAAAATGTATTATTACTAAAAAAGATCATACATATAAAAAGCCGGACATACTTGACACCACGGATATTCTTCGCTCCTTGGATCAACTACTCTTGGTGGGTGTGTGGAATTTTAAAGAAACGATAAATCAGTTCTTCAATAGGACGATTCTGAAGGAAGTTAAAATAATATAAAGAATAATATCAGTCGTCATTTTCAACACACCCACCAAGAGTATCTGACCTAGGGTTGCCAGATTTCAAAATTAAAAATACGGGACAAACAAAAAATGAATTTCACCCCTCCTCCTCCTCATCCAACAGTTGATTCTTTTTTAAATGAAAATGTTTTTAGTTAATTTCTATATTTAAGTTTTATAATTTTTGAATAATATTTCAACAGAATATGTTAATAAGAACGTACACTAAATAAAGTATAAACATAACATTTTTAAACTTCATAAAATAATTTTAAAAAAAACAAAAAAAAAATTACTTTGTATTCTTTAGGCAATAGCCATTAGCCAATAGAAATGAAATTATAAAACAAATATCACATTAATTTTATAAAAATACGAGTATATATATTTTAACTTTACAAAATTAATTGATTGTTGAATTTCCTGATCATGCAAGTCTATCATATTTTATCAGAAATTAGAAGAATGGATATTATCTTTAATAATATTCATTGATGTATTGGTAATTTTTTGAAAAACGAGACATTTTGGTGTCCCGAAGAGATTTGTTGGGACAACGAGACCTCTAGTTAAAATACGGGACGTCTGGCAACCCTACTGTAGCCACTTATCAATATAGTGCCTGCTCGTATATAGGTGCAAAAATAGAGCACATTTGTGAGCTTCGAAATCCTGTGCTTAGGTATTGAAATACAGATTAAACTCATCAAATCTTTATAACAGGTAGTAAATATACTCCACATAAACAATATTATCGAACCAAGCTGGTGACCGTAGCGTGTCAAACGAATCACTCTGTATAATATTCATTACTGTTTTACACATGACAATAATTAACACACAAATAAAAAATGAAAGAAAACAACACACGACCTAGCTTATCCTTCACACGTCGTCGAAGCCGTAACGGGTGAATGCAGGTACATATTGTATTTTTACAACATTATATGCCACGGTCTGAGAGTGAAGTTGACAAATCCGTCTCACACTCCAGACACTCCAAACAATCGTTCACATTTTGAACACAATTTACCAATCACTGTAGTGTAGAAAGTACTCGGGCATTTTAAAGTTAACACATCAATTTTTTGAGCAAAATATTGTCACGAGTTATAAGTCATATCATTTATTGATATCAAATTCATTCTATTGAAACGTTTAATAGTCTAATTTGTATACAAAAAAAAAAAAGCCGTACATACTTCGCACGATGGGTGTTCTTCGCACGACGAGTATTCTTCGCATCTCGGGTGTGAAGCTCTTGGTGGGTGTATTAAATTTTAAAGAAACGATAAATCATTTATTCAATAAGAAGATTCTGAACGAAAGAAGTTAATAATATAAAGAACAAAAAATGAGAAAAAAGAATGTTAGAAAATGTCCAAAATTTTTTTTTCACATTTCCAAAATTTTCTTGCGCCAAAATCTTTCTCATATTATTTTCTATCTATGTTTAAATTTTCATATAATTCGGATCAAAAAATGGTGGTTTCCCAGAGTTTTTATCAAATTTTGGGTAGTTTTTTCCAAAAAAAAAATTGAAGAATTGAGAAATTCAAAAAATGACCTCTCTAGAGTACCATCTAGAGGCAAATCCGGTTTCAAAAAGTTGCTGATCAAAAGTTTTGAACAAGTATTTCCATACGAAAAGTTGTACACAGAAAAATAAATAAACATCATTGTAAAACCACTAGCTTCTTCACTTCGTTCAGAATCTAAAACTTTTCAAGAATAATACTTACAATGACGCCCGTTTGTACGTGCACATACCAAGGAACGTTTAGCGTTTGTCATCCTTCCGAAAAGTAATACCATTGATTATAAATTAGTATTTATATTATATTATAAAGTAGTACTTATAAACAATGGTAATACCTACTTAAAAATTAATAACGCTTTTTTCCATTACCACTACGTAGGCCAAACAAATTGATTATTTAATATAAATTACAATATAGACAGATGAAGATGAACAACACATTAATACATATAATATTTATGTTGACCAGCATTGTACCTATGCATTTTGTTGCCCGTCAAAATCATTTCAGCCCATATAAACAGAATAAACTCTTTGATTTTTGGACCTTTATGTAACCTTTTTGAACAATCGGACCACATTCACGTATTGTTAAATATTTTTTTTTTATATAAATGGCAACACTGGGTTTAGCTAGGCTAGCCGTAGACATGTACATTTAGTTTTAACTAGAGTAAGAGTCGAGTTCCAGTGACGCTGGCGCACCCAGAGGGGGGGTTAAGGGATTATAGCCCCTCTCGAAATTTTTTTATTTAGTATTGCGTTTATTATGTGTATTATTGTATAAATAACGTTTGCGTGTAAGCTAATCAGCTAATTTGTTTTCAGAACATTTTCATAATTTAATGTGCACATTATGTTAAAAAATCAGTATTTCAATTACCTGGACACTGTGGTTATCTCGTTTTAAATCCTTTTTACCACCCATCTCTCCAATTTCAATTTTGTTTTTATTCTAAATTATAATTTATTTTTTGATTCTGAAAACAACAGTATAAATCGTTTTGTGCGGTAGTCTGATAAAATGGTATCTAATATGAAACAAAATATTAAAATTAATTTTTCTTTAAAACTTTTAATATAATAATATAATGAAAAAATAAATTTTAAGGTTTTTATGTTAAATTGAGGAATATTTTTGATTTACGAAGCATTATGACGCTGTATAACCTCATTTTACTTTAGTTTTACTGTAATATTATGAGAGAAACCATTTTCAAAGCATAAAGAACAAATGATTTCTTCTAATTTTGACGCGTGATGTCGTTTTAAAATTTTGATTTACCTTGGGCTCTAAAAAATTTGTAATTTTTGGTAGGTGGTATATAAATTTGTTCTATTTTACTTTCAATATACCTACCGTTTTATTTTAGGAGTTAACTAGCTGTTACAGTAGTTTAGCAATCCAACAGATCTGTAATTCATGTAGTTCATAATGATGTAAAGTGGTTGATTCAAATTTTTTAATAACCCTCCCCGAAAAAAAATCCTGTGTGCGCCACTGCCGAGTTCATGTGTGGTGAATGAGGTGCGTCGTAATGCGTTATATTATTTTTTTTTCATTGAACTATAAGAATATAAGGTTTTGTTTTATTAATTAATTCCTGCGTTACTCATATAGTTAACAGTATCTTCAATAAAACGATTCTGAGCAGAACTTCATTTAATATACAATAATAGTAATTGTTATTAGTTATTATTATATTAATATGTTTATAACAATAATTGTTATTTAATAACAGAATAAGCCGTGTGCAATTCGTTATTCGTGTAAATAACCAAATTTGTGTAATTTGTTACGTCTTAATAATAAGTACTAGTATCATCAAGTGATCAAAAAATCGACTAGAATAACAAAATTAATTAATTTTTGTGTGAATGTACATATTATTATGTATTATGCTGGTATTCACGCATTGAACTTAGTTGTTGAACTAATTTTGTTACCTACATACCCACATCGAAAACCAAATTTAAATTTGCCAAGACGTATTAAACTCTTGAATCCGGTCTGTTAGTTAGATATTGATGTTGAAGCGACCAGTGATACCAGTTCTGTATATTATTCTCCAAACAAAATGTTACAAACAGCATCCAGTCCAATACATTTTTTTACAATTTTACAAAATGTTCTCGTAACTATTTTTAGTGGTTGGTGAAAATTTCAAGTCTCTAGCTGCACTATTTCAGAAGTTATGTCAAAAAGTAATTTTCAGTTTTACGGAAATTTCGGTAATTGCGTATTATGCCGTTTTTCGAGTTTTTGGAAAAAGTATTGAGAAATTGGAAAAATGACCTCTCTAAAGTACCATCTGGATGTGATTCCGATTCTATAGAGATACTGATCAAAACTTTCGGACAAGTATTTCTATACGAAAAAGTGTTTACAGAAAGAGAAAAAATTAAAATAAACATCATTGTAAAATCATAAGCTTCTTCACTTTGTTCAGAATCTAAAAAAACAATGAATTATTACCTACATTATTGTAGATAATAGGTGAGATTGCATATCAGTAGAACTAAACATTTTGGAGTTACAACTAAATTATTAAAACTGATGTTGTAAAAACCTAGTTTACAACATATTTTTCCTTTTACCTCAATATTTTGGCAATTTTTAAAAAAAATTATTTGAGAATTTTAGAAAAATAAACCCCTTTAAAGAACCACCCAGGAAAAATTTCCAATCTTAAAAGTTTCTAGTCAAAAATTTTTTAATAAGTTTTACTACATTAAAGTGTTCACAAAAAATAAAAAAATTCATCATTGGGAAACCACTAGCTTCTATGCTCTACTCAGAATTTTAAATAATATGTTGTATTATGTGATAAAAATGAATAAATTAACACAGCATATTGATTTTTTAAAAAATAATTATAATTCAATAATTTAACTTAACACAATATAATCAATAATAATACACAATAATTAATAACAGTTAGATATGGGTAATTGATTATCCTTTTATATTATAATACTTTTATTTTTGTAACACATTGTCAAAATATTATAATATGTCTTTCTATTTTTATTTGTTGCACATTTTTAGATTCAAAACTGAGAACAAATGTAGTTTAAAATTAGATAAGTGTACTTATATACATTTGTAATGAGTTGATTTAATTTATATATACATGAGTGTTTGAAAAATATGATAGAACATTATAATATTAATCAAGATAAAAATGTAACAGTGTTAACAAAATTATCAAGAAATCTATAGAAAAATAATAAGAAATATATTGAAACATTATAAAAAAAAGAATATAAAAAAATAAACACAAATATAAACATAAACTAACATATGGATATACAAATTTAAAAATATACACAGGCAATAAATAAAGTAAAAATAATTTAAAAAGCCTAGAGTATTAAGTAACAAATAATACTCGATGCTTTTATTCATAATTAATATTCATAAATTTTATTTATAGCAGATATTAAACTTACACAATATATAAACAGTTTATTATTTTTTTTTTTTTAATATTAACATTTCATAACAATATTTCAAATAGAGTATTTATTCGTACAACAAAATTGATGAAACCCATGATTCGATTTTAAAATATATTTAAAACTTAATGAAAACTTAACTGTTGTTTAAATATTTTAAATAGTAATTTACTCGCAGGAATAAATGTTAATTCGATACCAGTCTTGTTATAATACTTTTTTAGTGCCTCTAAAGATAACATCTGAATACAATTTGCTTTATTGCATACTAAGATTTAAAAATTTAGGTGTTTTACTAATTCGCTTTGAACCAGACGACTCCCAAATTGTAACTGTTCCACCTTCTGTTGATGTGTATAAATGTTGAGCATCACTTGAATAAATAATACTGAAATTTTGATTTTAGATAAATAAAAAAATTAAGAATGAATAAAAAACAAAGTAATAGATTGGGAAACATACGCTATGACTGCACCATCAAAGGGAATAATGGGAATTTTATTGACAAAAGACAAATCCCACGTACTCCATAATCTGTTTAAGAAAAAATATTAAATAGTAAATACACATTTTTATATCATCAACCAAAACAATCTACTGATTTTGTCTATAATTACTTAATGCTTCCATCTTCCAATCCTGTAGCAATAACGTTTACAGACAGTCCTTCGGGAGCATTTGAAAAACAAACTGATGTGATTTTTTTATCACTTTCTACATTACCAATATATGAAGCATTTATACTTTGAAGTGCCATAATTGATTTTCCATTTTGACTATCATAGGCAATTGTAACAATATCACCGAGAGTTTCACTGATTGAAACTAAATTAATCTTTATGCACAAAAAAAAAAAAATTATATACTAATAATGAAATCAAAATAATAATAAATATTTACTTACAGGAAATGACATAGACTTCAAAGATCTCACATATGCAATGTCATTAAGATCCCAAATAATTGCAGTTCCTTCATTATCACAGCTAACAGCAATACTAAATGCTGAACTTAAAGCTACACAAGATATTTTGGCTCGATGACCGACAAGAACAGTTGGCTCCTTAAATATCTCCACATTACCAACAATAACATCAAAATAAAATCTGCAATAATAATTAATTGATTAATTTGGCAGCTATTAACCATTACAATCTAATTATAAAACTGTTTAGCATTTATTTTTCAATTATTTAATTTAAGACAAATATGAAAAACTTTTTCTTACTAACTATCTGTTAGTTGTGTAAGCAACTATAATATAATTTATTTATCTAAACAATATCTTACTTGTAAACATGTATGATTCCAGATTCAAAACCGATCCAAATGAATGGACAATGAGGTGCAGTAGTTATAGTACTGACACTGTCAGAAGAAAAAAATTTAAATGCTGGTCGAGAGGGAGCTTCTTTTCGTTGTTTAATTCGAATTACACTATCAAATTCGTCCCAAGATAATATTGCTGCAGCCATTACAGTAACTCCTTCATTCAATAATGTTAAAGATTTTTCCTAAAAAATACAAAACACATAGGAAATTCTCTAGTTAAAAAATTTTAATAAAAACAACAATAATAATAATAAGAATACATTAACTTTTCAATAAGCATTTTTATTACTTACTTTTGAGTAGGTTAATAGTAACGCAGATTTGTTTGACAATCCAAATACATCATTGGTAAGTAAAGGCACAAAATCAGAAACCAAAGTCTTATGTTTTCTTTTCCAAATACACGTGGGAGTGTTTTCTTCTGGTGATCCCACATAATTTCCCCATTTTAAATTTTTTAAACCTACAACATTATCATATGAAATAAATATAAATCAATCAATAAGGTCTATGAAAACATTTTACCTGTGATGACATTTCGACAATTGGTATTTTTCGTCAAATTTTTTGGAGAATAATCATCGACTGTCATTGGGTGAGGAAAACGAAATAACTGCCTTGGAGTTTGCCCATAAGTATTAACCATTGTTTTAAATGCAGATCTTGCTACTGGATCTTCAGTCTCTTCAATATGTGATCCATAATAGGTAGCCGGGTGAAACACGTTGATAGCATCAATTGCTGCTTTACCAGTTTGTTTGTAACCAAATATCAAATCAATCCAATGCGGCAAGTTTTCACTAACTATTTCTGATTCCAGAAGTTGCCTTTAAACAAATATTATTTACTATGGAAATACTATCAAAGTATTTATATAAAAATATTAAATTTATTTACCTCTGAATAAGTACAAATAATCTTGGATTATTCTGTGCCCAAATAGGTAACTTTACATCATCAACAATATCTCCAGATTGTTTAACACCAAAATTTAATTGCTCAAAGTTTGTAAACATTTCAGGTAGATAAAAGAATTCTGGTATCAGCTCTTTCAAATCAGTAGTTGATTCATCTGATGATAAACGCCAAGTAATTTCCATAGAATGAAATGATCTATCAGGTACATCAAAGTTATTGTCCTATAATAGAAAAAAAAAATTATATAATTTTTCATTTAAATTATTGAAATTGACTTTTTTTACTTGATACTTGATAAACATTTGTGTGTATGGTGGGACTCGAATCAAAAAGTGCAAAACTGTACCAGAATTGCTATAATGAGAACTGTAATGATGTGGATCAGTTCCAAAACGATGAACTTCTTCTTTCAAATACTAAAATAATATAAATCATACTTTACAACTCTCAGTCATGATAATGTTAAAAAAATATTATTACATTGTAATGTTGAATATAATGAGCTTCCTTCTTTTTATTTTGTACCGCCATGGGCCGTCTCAAATCCCTATTTTCAAAAAATAATAATTAATTTAATTATTTTATATTCACTAATTTGTTCACAATGTGTTATCAAATGGCAACATAGGAATTTTTTAAAAGAATGCCCTGCATCATTTTCTAAAACCCTATTTTTTTATAAAAAAAATAAAATAAAAAAATTTTGGAAAGAAAATAGTCTTTTTCAACAAAATTTTGGTAAATTTTTATGAGAAAAGATTCTGGCGCTAATGACTTAAACTGTGATTGATTTTAAAATATTTACAAAAAGCTAAACATTTACCTGTATGTGGATACTTCATTCAAATCTAATTCTGAGGTGTTGTAGCTAGCTAATATGAATGGCATAACAGGATATTGCATTAAATCGTTGTATGTACGTGCAGCCATTTTGTTCAGAATAGATAAATATTCCATATTGGTGATTTGACGTGTCCTCCACAAATCAACTGTTTCACTTAGAATCTCACTGGTAACACGATTTGGTAATGAAAAATTCAATAAATAGCTTCCAAATTCATCTCTTTCCTGAGCACATTATTGGTTATTCATTTTACTTCATTAAAAATATAACTACAGACAAAGTATGAAATAAACTCACTTTTTGAGAATGAAAAGCAATTAAAAATGTTTTTCCAGTAGTAAGAAATATTTCTACAGCTTTCTCTTTTAGCGAGTATCTGCGGTTATGTATTTCTTTGACTTCTTCAAATTTAAGAACATGTGAATAATCATTTTGTAAAGACTGTAGGGAAACAATAAAAATTATTTTCTATCCAGACAATTTAAATTTAAAATAAATTATTCACATTTTGTGCATTTTCAGTAGGAACAATATATATTGCATTCTCACTAATTAGAACTTCACATTTGACTTTTTTCCATGGGTGCACTAATTTTGCAGTACACATGTATGATATTTTTTCTTGCGATAATAAACTCTCAACAACAGCAGAGGAAACACAAACTTCCAAATCATCTGATATTATGTAGTCTAAAGGTCCTTTGATGTTATGTTTTTCTATTAACAAACAGTGAAAAATTGTCAATATTTGGAAAAACAAGATTGGGGAATAATTCTCAATAGTTGGTTAAAAAACACATTTTTGTGTTTTCCAAAAATATAACATAGGTTATGAAAAAAAATTGATATCCAATAATTTGTTGAAATACTAACCAGCTTTTTGCGAGTATTCAGGTTTAAAAAACCGTTTTAAGATATTTAAATGACACCTTTGAAGGCGAATTCGCATTCTGTTAGGCCCTTCTGTGGGATTTAGTTCCCATGATCTAAAAATATATGTTATATGAACATTAACTTTAGAAACACACCAGAAATTCTAAGTATTGTTTACGAGATATACTGTTTACGTTGGATATGACTCTGGAAAGTACCATGGAGCCTTTTCATGCGACATTTGATTGATTATGGATTTCCATCGTATAGTAGCTTGTATGATATTCCTATAATTATGTTTAGTTTTTTCTAGTACATGTTTTCTTTGTGCATTTTGTTCTTCAGACACAGTTGCAGTCACTGATATGGCAGAATCACAAATCAACTTTATTAAGTTGTCCCATTTACAAGCACTTCTATAAATATCAAAATAAATTTATTAGTTACAATATTGTAAATTAAATTCAAAAAAATAAAATAGAAGATTTGAAATAATTTTTAATAAAACAGCTTATAGTGCATTTAATTTTATCATTTTAAATATTATTGACAGATTTGAAAATATTTACTTCAGAATATTTTCATTTTGACTATCAATTTCATTTAGTTCTATATTCATTTGTTCTAAAACATGATGTATCTGAGTGCTCCATTCATTTTTATAAACAATTGCATTACTATCAATAGTTAATAATTCTAATTCAATAAGATGTTCTTTTAACGCTTCACATGTACACATTTCTTCTTCAGTAAGAGGTACTGTCAGTTCACCATTCATCAATGAATACAAATAAACAAAAAACCTTTGTTCAATCTAAAAAAATTAAATGACATTTATAAAACAAAATAACATACATTTCTTTAACTAAACTACAGATTATTTAATATCTTAGATACCTTTAGGTAACCCCCAGTACTTAAATAAATTAGTTAATTAACTTACCAACTACAAAAGATTGGACCACCCTTAGTTTCAATCGCAACCAATACCATAAACAAACTTTATTAAATATCAATAACTAATTTTAAATATAAGAAAATAGATGTAAAAAGGGAAACCCGATAACGCAGAAGGAAAATCATTGTGTCATTAAATAAAATTTCTATAAAAGAATTTACTCAACAATACTATTTAAAAAAAAAAAAAAAAAAAAAAGATAAAAAAACTGGGATGAGTAAATGAAACAAAGAAAATTAACCCGAGAAAACTAAATAATATAAATAAATAAATTGATAATCATGGAAAGACTTGTGGCTTTTTCTGCAAAACTGCAATTTTCAGAATTTTATTAGAATAAAACATGCTCCTCTCACTCACCAAAATATAATCACTTAAGACTTCTGCCTACTATGTAATATGCACATTTTAATTCAACATCTTTTTGCTTTGCTTTGCTTGTAAGAGTCCCGGGTTTGATGAAAATTGCCATTTGAAGCCGTTAGAAAAGAGTTCAGCTTTTTCAGCGGTCGAATACACCAGGTCCATGGGACCTACAGTAGTCAATAGCTGGAGGTTTTTTCAGTAAGCTGTTATTTAGCTTGTAAATCGAGTTTCCATTGGTATTCAATGACTTCAAAAATCTGTCTCATTTGTCCTGTTTATGAATTCGGATGAGAATTCTTATAAACACAATTTTCGCATTTAATCGCTTCTCAGTTCCTGGGTCACAGTATCTTTGCCGTTCACTTCCAAAACAATTTTTGACATTGATTTTGTTGAGGAATTCTCATGGCAAGTTGTAGGGATTTTTCTCCTGTGGTTTTTCATGTTCAACTTGTTCTGACAGCCAATTGGATTGCAAAGGTAAGTTGTGCCAGTGAGTTATCGATGATGTGAGAAGTACTTGTTCCAATATTTGTAGCGTGGATGTGTTTATCCAAAGTGGTTTTGAATTTTCTACAATTTATTCTGATGCCTGGCTACTTAGCGGGGATGACATTATTGGTGATGTAGCAATTTGCAGTAATATCGGATTGTGGTCAGATGACATGTCATTAATGTTTTATACTTTATTGATGTGTTCCGGCAGTTGTATGAGTGTGATATCCAAAATATCTAGCCTATGATGATGGTTGTTAGGTGCTGGTACAAGACGGATCCTGCAATGTTAAAGTTACAGCTATGCCATAGCTAAATGTTTTGCATCCAGGTCACCAGCCTCAACGAAGTCAGTGCTATGAGGTTGTTTTTGGCAATTTGCTGGCCTGGAGGTTTATAGATCGATATGAATCTCATGATTGCATTGTTGACTGCGACTTCAATAGACGTAGAGAAAAGTTGCATCTTTATATGTACTTAACGGTGAACTACGCGTTGATGGACAAGTACTGCTATACCACCATTGGACAGCATACCAGGGTGTGTGATGTTGTCGGTACGGTATATATGATGATAGTTTAGAATTTTTAGTTTTGCACTTTGATGGCGTTTGCTGACACTAAGAAGAACAATGTTGATTTTTAGTTTGTTAATCAGGACTAGTGATTTGTTTTATTTTTTGTAAATGCTATTGCAGTTCCAGTGTAACATTTTAAGCGGATGTTCTTCGGACACTGTTGTTGGAGATAAGGCTAATAAATGAGTTAATTTTCAGCATCATGATTTCTCAGGGATTTTCGATAGTGGCGAGATAAATTAAGACACACCCTACACCACTGAGTTAGGCTGGGCTTGGAGCATAAACGTGCAGCCACTTAGAGAACCCAAGACATAATAGTGTCCCTGGTGACAGGCTGCGTAGGAGAAAATTGTAAATAATCTCCATTATACATTCATATTATTGTAATTAAGAATTAAAATCAATATAAAAAATTACGAATTCTTGAGCAAGCCCATAACATGCAAAATACCCAATTTATCAATACAATAAAATTATTAAGGTAATATCCAACAAATATGAAAGATGTAATAACTTAAAAACAAACCAATAATGCACTAAAATATTACATTTAACAAAAAATTCTATGAAGGCATCTATTAATTTATTCAATAGTATTAAAGTTAAAACATACCTGAGGATTTATGTATATGATGTTTTTAAACAATTCTTTAGATCTTGGTTCATTCAATAATGATTTCACAGCAAACATGCGTATTCTAGTTGTTTGATGTGGACTCAAAAGCCACACCAACAAATTAGCTCCTTGTGTTCTAAATAAATAGAAATAGTTTAATTATTTATTTTGAGTTATTATATATCTGTGAAATAGATTATATTATAGATTACATGTTAATTTATTGTTTTTCATAGATATATAATAGATTTACTAGAAAAACAGAAAAAATTGACATGTAATCTATGGAACAAAAAAGTTTGGTAACCTCTACTCAAAATAATTACCTTATAATAATAATAATAATAATTACCTTATAATATCACGAGCAGCTCCATAAATTGATACCCAAGGATGCAACCTTTGTTCTCTTGTGTTTTGTATAATACTAGTAAGATTATATAGAAGAATTTTAAATAAATGACATGCATAAGCAACTTCGGGCGTAATTTCATCATTGATTTTCTCATCTAAAAAACATTTATTTTTTTATTACAATAGCAACTTATAATATTATAAATGTTTGACATACTTAGAGCAAAAATGAACTCAACAGATCTTAGAATTATATTTTTATATCTTTCAACTAATTCTGTTTTAGATAAATGTTTTTGACGATTATAATTTGATGCAGAACTAAATAAGCTTGATTCACTGTTTGAAATAGAAGGTTCAACATTTGTATCTTTCAAGTTATTTAATGATAAAACTGAAAACAAAACTAAATTAAATAACACGCACAAACAAAAATTGTAATTAATTAATCATGTAGTACCAGAACTCAGGTTTTTCTTTAATCGAGACAAAGTAGGAATCAAATGGGGTTGAGTCAGAATGATATCTTGTATGGTATCCATTCCTGATTCTAGAATAAAACGCTGAGTTTCTCTTAAAGTTGTATTAGCTCTTTGACCCTCTTTCGACACTTGCAATTCTGCTTTTTGTAAATATCGCAATTGATAAACAGAATCATTTAAAATCTAATAATAATAATAAACAAAAATTAGTTACAAGTAAAAATAATTAAACTTTATAAGAAAAAAATATAAGTTGACATTCAATAACTAACTTGAATATTTTGAGAACCAGGAGTATAAATAGCAGTGGTAATCAATGTTATTAATAGTGAATTAATATCATCAACTAGTATTTCTTGCTCGTTCAAATCAATATGATTTTGAGAAGTTGGGTAAATACTTGCTATTACTGATAATGTTTTTAATAAACATTCTATCAAACCATAATCCAAAATAGTATGTAAACACTGTGGCACCTAAAAATATTTAACGGTGTCATTATTAACTGAGTTATTATTCAAAATGTTTAACTACTGATATTAAACAATTACTTTAGTAATAACTTTGTTGAAGAAATTCACTATGCTTGTACACAATGTTAAATTGAATGCTGATTTCGGTAAGACCGCGAGTAGTAATGGAAGGGCCGAAAAATTAAAAGAGCTCATATCAACAGATTGATCCCAGTGTAGTTGTTGGTCCAGTGGAAGCCAATAACTACCAGTGAATATTGAAGCACAAGTGTCAACTAAATTAACAGTAGTTTGATGTAATGACAATATATTAGCCATTTGATAAAATCCTTTAAACTTAGTAACAAATTTCTTAGCGTATGAAGGGCTACAGCGTTGTAAAAACACACTTATTATCTGAAACAAAAAATATTTATTTAAAATAAAATGATAAAAGTTAAAACATTTTAAATTTAAAATCTACTTACTTTTAAAATGATAATTCTTATTGAGGGACTAGGATTATTAAGTAAAACCACTAATTTTTCTGCATCAAACATTTTATCAATAACACTTCCAAGTACACAATTTGAAATATTTATTAAGACATTCCTTAGTATAGAAAATAAACCTTCAATGATTTCACAGTTTCTCTCAGAATAAGTTAATTGTTTATTTTCATTTAATTTGGTCTGGAATAAAAAAATGCATTGATAATATTATTATATTGTACATTTATACATATATGATGTTGTGTAAGAAGTTAAATTAGAAATTTTATGGAAATTTAAATAGGAAGATCTATATCACCATAACCAATTTTTTTTCTTTTCAATATAGAACATTTTTTGTCTAAGTTTAGTAAAGTTACAAGTTGTTTACTTATACTCTAATTAAAAATTATAAATATGAAAAGTATAACGCATTTAATATAATAACTAAAGCAAATAGACCAAAGACAAATAATATCACTTTCAAATTTATACTAATATAGATTGATGGATTACTTGAGCTCCAAAGTATACTTCTGCTTCACATGCATTACTATAGTCACATGATTCTCTTTCATTTACATTAATAGCCACTGCAACATCTTTTAAGCTTCCATCTATACCTGAATCCTGACCAGTTTCTTCTGGAATAAAGTTCTCGCTACTTTCTGATGTTCCTTCGCTAACTTTGGATGAATATGTTTTAGCATGATTATTTTGTAGCAATTCTTGCCGTACCTATAAGATATAATCAACAGATCAAGCTACAATTAATTTTTATAGACAATATGAAAAGACTATAAGATAAATAACAAATAATATTAAAACACAAAATAGTCTATTTATTTAAGTTAAAATAGATAGTCAATAATTATTTTACCTGAAGTTTCAATAACTCTTCATTAAGTCTTTGACTATTAATAGAACCAGGATGATCCACTTCTGAATAATCATTCAAATTTGTTTTGTTTTCATCAGATTCTAAGAAACACAAAATTAAATAATTTATTGAATAGTTAATAATTTGGTATTCATGTTACATGCGGTCAAGTAATCATTTTATCATGTCGTATGTGGTCTCCCGTGTTTTCTCATATGCGGTCTACTACCAACCAATTTTTTTTTCAAAATGTTCTCATGTTGCATACCAAGTCGATTATTAAACCTAAAGTTTCCATATTCCAAAACAAGCCGACAAATATTTTTGATTTGCAGAGTGGTCAGCGAGCATAAAAAGTCATGCCTTTGATACTTTGATCATGGTGGGCATTTAGAAAAAATCCAAATTTCCGTGCAAGAGCTTTCATAAATTATTCGGGACTGAAAACAATTTTACTTTGAAAATTTCAAAACTGTTGATAATTATTTAGTTCTGGACAATTTGTGAGAGTTCTTGCGTGAGGACTAAAGATTTTTTCTCAATGCCAACTGTAATCAAGGGTATGATTCACTACGCTCGCCAACCGCTCTGATTATGTCTGCAAATCGAAAGTATTCCTCAACTTGTTTTGCAGTGTGGGAACATTACGAGTAAAAAAAAAAAAATTCGGACAGTAGTAGACAGCAGACGAAAAAACACGGTAGACCACATAGACACGGTAGACTGCATACGACATAAATACCAATAATTAAATTTATAAATTACTAAATTATAAGATAAAAATACCTGATAATAAATTTATTTGAAAATCAGGTGATGCATATATTCTTGATTGAGGGGATAAAACAAAATACACAGATGCTTTTAAGTGAGGCAAATATAAATGTGTAGTTGGGTGCACGGCAATTAAGAAGTCTAATATTAAAGTAACATAATTTTTATTCGTTCTTAAATCAAAAATACTTTGAACGAAATCTACTAAATCTTTTTGCACACAATTTAATAATACAGTTTCATTTGAATCGTCTAATAATAGTTGACACTGCACATTAAAACAAAGAATATAACATTTTAATCAATATATTTTATACAAAATCAATTAATGTAAATTACCTTAATTTGTAATAAAATTGATTCTAATAACTCAGAAGACTGAATTTGTTTTAAATTAAATTTTCTGTGAGGATGATTTGGTGACAATAGGTGTTTACAAAATTTAAAAAGATACTGAATCAATTGTTGATTTTTCGCAGTCCATATTTTCCAGCATGGCAATATTATTTCTTTAATGAAACTTGTATTCAATAGAACTCCATCATAAAATATATTGACAGACCATTTATCATTTACATAAATGAATGATCCTTTTTTGTTACAACCAGCTTCCAGAAGGACCTTCACCAAAAATTTAATAAAAAATAATAAAACCATTATTCAATACTTCTATAGTAAAATTATAAAGAAAAGCATACATACCATTAACATCGAACAGCTAGGTTGATTTAAAGATGAAGTCAACGCTTTTGTTAATAGTTTGTAACCATCAAGTTGAATAAATTCTGAATACAACTTACAATCAGATTGTACAAAATGTAATAAAATTTTTAAAGCTTTAACTTGATCGTTAGAAGATGAATTAAACTCTATGACCTATAAAATATATTACGATAAATTACCATAAAATAAAATATCTGAATTATAAAACTAGGAATAAAAATTCTAAGTATTTATAAATTTAAAATATTAATAAATTTATAATAGTTTCTTTATCAAAGGCGTCAAGACAAAAAGCTTTTTATTTGCATTTTTATGATAATATAGAGATACTATAAAGATAATTTATTAACAAATTATATTTTTTTAATCAATGGAAAAACTATTGAAGTCTAGATAGCTTGTAACTGTGTGCACTTCATACTTATTTCCCATTTAAAATATTATAATAGTAAACTGAATATAATATATGATTAAAACAAATTTAAGATCATGGAACAATAAACAGAAAAATGTATCTTATACTATTAATTATTTACTAATTAATAATTTTTAATTACTATTAATTATGGGAAAATATTCAAGAAATATAATATGAGCATTTATTACCAAATGGCAAATATGTAAACAAATTTTGTTAAAATAAAAACACTTTATTAAAATTATTAATAAAATTATCATATAACAGTTTTTATCAGTAATAACCAATAAAATATATATATTTATATTGAAATTTTAGTCTAACAAATTATACTTAAAGAACAATAATTTATTTACCCTTGCAAATAAAAATAATATTAGTGGCATCCCACCAATTTTATTGACTGTAGTTAGCAATCCATGGGGTTCATCAATTTTAATAGAACCAACAATTATTGTAGAGATCACCTGAGGTGGCCGCTGGCATGCACGTAAATCATATGCAGTCATCTTGAACATCAATGGTTGAGTAGGAGGAAACAAAGAACCTAAATAAAATATTATTTCATATAACTCATAATTCTAATTTATTATAATTATTCATACAAATTTAAACTTCATTCATTAAAGGCAAAAAGAAAATAATGAATTTCACTTTAATATAAAATTATCTAATTATCTAAATCAGGGTTTGACAACCTATTTAATCAAGCGGGCCTTATTTTTATAAATATTTCATTGAGGCTACATGAAAGAAAAATTTACATATACCTACCTACCTAACAATTACAATTTTATATCTATCAAAAATCATGATATGAGTACTGAGTACATGTACGTTTTCAGTTATCTTCATTTTTTTATTTCAAAACAAAATAATGAGAGAAAGACAATTAAAAATAATATTTTTAGGAAAAATTATAAAATCTACAAATGTAGAAAGAAAAATTTTAAAATATAAAATTTGAAAGTCGTACAATACTATAATTAATTTGCTGATTTCAAGTTTCAAACTTTTAACTGAAATTTGAAACACAGTATGTAAATGTCTACTGCTAAAGTGTATACAGTGATGTTTACTTTTTCTATATTTCATAATCGAGAATGTCTACTTCTGTATGTAAGAACTACTATTACATGTTTTTATGCAAATTATCTGATATGTTTTAACGTGCACTTAGAAAAACCAATAAAAATGTGAAGAATTCCCGGAGAGATTTATTTAGAAAAATTATTTTGGAGTTCAATGATTTTTATTTGTAAACTATTGTGGACATCATTGTATCCATTATAAATGGATTAATTATCATGGAGTATGGGCTATGTTATAGCTTATGGGTAATATTAAATTATAATAAATAATCATGTAAGTTAAACAACTTTTTGTGGGCCGCAAGTTGCCTAACCCTGGTCTAGATAATTAAATAAATTATTTCCAAACTATTTAAAATATATGTGTATTAATTGTACTCTATGAGTAATATAAATGATACATTTAGAATATAATCACATATTTTATCACTATTTTTATAATTTAAGTTAAAAAAAGTTGAATGACTTTAAAAACTACAAAATTCAATATTTACTAAACATTGTCCTTTCTAAATAGTTTACACTAATTTTAATTTGTAAAATATTAATCTTCTATCATAAAGGAATAAAGTAAGTTACCTGTAGGATTTGGAAGAGTCAATGAGTACAAACAAACTGTTAGTGATTGTCTCGGAGTGAAACTCAATAATATTACATCCTAAAAATAAAACCAATAATGATTATTTTTACTTCAAAATTTGATGAAAATCTAAATATTTGAATAAAATAACAATAAAACTGTTATTTTTTTGTAAATTTTAATTTTTTTAAAATTACCTGCAAAGGTTTAATGATATCATAACAGTTATTCAACAGATAGTTCCAATCTAAATTAGAATTCAATGATGTGTTTAGGTTATAAACTGAATCGTTAAACAACATGCTAAAATTTGGTTTCAATGGATTATTTGAACAATCAGCTAAATTTTCTAAATCAGGTCCAAAAGCAGCAAGAGTACTGGCACACTCCTTAGTTAGTACAGGCGATCTGAACATTAAAATATTTCCAATAGAAATAGGTGAAGTATTTTCTCTTGTGTCACCTAAGAGAACATTAGATGGTCGAGGTTTTTTTATGAGAAATCCATTAAACAAAAGATTGGCTTTATTTTCACACAGTCCATCTATAGTTAGTGTTATCTAAATAAAAAATAATTTATTAATAATTGCTTTTTTTTTAAAAAAAAAACTTTTTTAGGTTTAGATTAACTTACCTCTATACTTTTGTCTCCTTTTTTAATACCATTTACATTAATAGCAACATGATGCCAAGCAATTGAACCCAAACAATTGTCGAAATTCACTGAAGAAAGTAACTCAAATTTATTTTCATTTGGTCTAGTAAGTCTCACAATAAAACCATCAGTAAATGGATTCAACCAAAATTCCACAAGCATCGAATCATATCCAACAGAAAACACATGAGTTAAATTATCTAAATTGTTGGCTTCTTTATGTAAACTTTGACCTAGAAATAGTATAAAAAATTTATTTTAAATTTACTATCATACAATTAATTTAAATAAAAAAGATTACATGTAGTTAAATGAAACATTACTTTTTCCAATAGAATCAGCAGAATTGTTTCTTTTAATGCCTATACACTTATGAACATGGTCTAATCGTAACCATATGGATATAGAAAAGCCCGTTGACAACATTGACCATCCAAGATCTGTGTTAATAGGTAAACTCAAAGCAAATACAGACCATGGTGTTAATAGCCCTAAAATTGAATTCAAATAATTGTTTACTAATACTTATTAAAACAAAAAACTATAACTTTAATTGCATACGCATTTCTTTATGATTTTCTCGGGTTAAAAGAGCCAATGCTTCTGCAGGTCTGTCACTAATTGGCAAATTTGTAACTGATTTTGCAGGGAACTGGATACTGTAATATGGTCGCCATGTAATTGGTATATGGTCAATCAAGTAAATTAAAGGCATAAGTAATAAATTCTAAAATAAAATAAACATTAAAAGACTATACTAATTAAATACTATATTTATTTTAGTATTGAAATTCTTACAAGAGCTGGATTCTTTGTTTTAAATAAATTCAAATACATTTCAAGTTCAAATGTTTCGATATGATGGCATGCCATTAAAGCAATAAGTTCCATCATGTAAACATAAATTTTATCATCTGTATTAAAATAAAATATTTGCTAAGTGACAAAAATCAAATTACAAAAATGAATATTAAACTCACAAGTATCAGTTCTTTCAGTATTATTTACATGTTCTTTAATACAGTTTAATAGTTTAGAGATAAGTCCTTCTTTAGCTAGTTTTATACAACTTTCATCACTGTCTTTGCATATAGCAATAAGTCTTTGTAAACAGTAAATTATTCCTTCTAAATTATTGAGATTTCTAGATATTAAAATAAACATACATACATAAAATAATAAATATAAAAATATTAAGGAAGTAAATTCAAATTTAAAAATACCTTGCAAAAGTCATTAAGTCTATAGCCAATGTACATAAAGCTGGATGCATGATATTCAATTTTTTTGTATCAGTATGAACATTTTTATGTGAAATAGTCTCATCAGTAGTTCTATAAATATAATACACTATATTATGTAAATACTAAATATATTATTGAAGTTATATTATAATTATTTTAGGACGGCATATAAATAGGCCAATCAAATAAATATACTCACTTATCTGATGAATCAATATTTATCCAACCTTGAAATTCAATATCTGCTTCATAACCTTCGTCTCCTGAGATGAAGTCATCATCGTCATCAAAGGGCAGCCATTCAGTTTTACCTGGTGATTCAATTTCCAGTAACTAAATACAATATAAATTATTAAAACATTAAATACAATTAAATATTTAAACTCCGACAACAAAATATACCCGAGTTAAAGACTGAGCTGTAGTTATAGAATTTATAGTTGGCCGATTAAATGATACTGTTGCACATTTTATTAAAGAACTGCATACTTGTTTGATTCCAATATGTCCTTTGCAAAGAGCTTCAATTAACAAATCTTTTACATGAGAATCCAATGTAACTGCATAAACAAATATATTTTATTGATTAAAAATGTATTGTAGCTAGGATGTATGTCATTAAATTGCGTAAATTTAGTAGTATTAATTTTGTCACATGTTAAATTGATTGCTTGATAAATTAGTCGCATAAAAATTTTGTCGCTAATATAAATAGGTCATTAAAACAAATTATTTGTAATGTATATGGACCAATACCAGTAATATAAGTATCTTTCAAATCAAAAATACGTAATATTATGAGATCAATCCATGGTATGACTTTAATAAATATTTAATTTTAATAAATAAAATATTGTAATTAATTATTATTTATAAATGGTATGTAAAGCGACCAATCTGTATAGCAACAAATATGTTTCACGATCAAATTTATGTGATCAATTCACTGTATACCTAGTAGTCATAATTAATTTAGAACAGACTTTATTTTTGTTGGGATATGTATAACTATATTACTTACTTTTATTCTCAAAGATTGATAAATTTAAAACAAGTAAGCACTCAATAAGTTTTAAATTTATAACATTTTTATCTTCAAGTGTTACTTCATTCATACCTGAAAATATAAGCGACTATTGAATAAATGAAATTTTATGAGATATTTTAAGAAAAACTAATAAATTTAACTAACCTTCCACACTAATTGATCTTGTTAATAGCAATGATACAACAGATAAAAGTGTGTCATACTGATATACAACAGATGAAACTTGTAAATAACTTCTAATTCTAGGACATGTCAATGAAAGCCTAGCTAAACATTGAAATAAATCACCTAATCTAGTTATGATGCTATTATAGTCATGGTATTGATCTACAGACTCAAATTTAATTTCTTCTCTCAAAAAATCTTCCAAAAATGATATACTATGTTTCAATTTCAAATTAATGTTTATTAATTGTGGTTTCATTACATAGCCACAAAATAATTCGACTAAATTAAATACTGCAGTGACAATAATATTCAAATCTTCTGCTTGACTATCAGTAATTAAAATTGGAGTTGTTTTTATTTGATTTAAAGTCCACATTTTGGACATGATTTTTGTTTCCAACACATTGCAACACAATTTTGTAAATACTGGGTTCGTAATTAAATCTTTTATGTATCTCACCCCATTCATTGAATCAAATTCTGATGTAAAATCAAGAGATGCTAATAATATATTAAATATATTTAACGAAACATTTATTAGAAAACGATCGAAATCATTTTTATTTTCTCTATATGATTTTTGACTTGTTTTAAATACTGGATAAAAAATACGAAACAATACTACATGTTGAACATCTTTTATAAATACTGAGGCATTTTTTGACAAATGTAATCCAATTGTATATGACAGTTTTGTACTTGAACCAGTCAATAATTTTCTGAACAATTCAAAAGTCATCCATTTTTGTTCTTTTCTTTTTCTATTTTTTTCATATATTATATTATTTTGTAAAGTGCTTTCATCATCGCAGCATACTTTACAAGAACTATCTTTGTACGCAACTCCAGTATCTCGATACAATGTTTTCTCCATCAATTGTAATATCATGCAACTCTTTTTATAGTCGTGGTCACCAACCATTTTCAACAACTTTGGTAAAATTATAGATAATGGCACACAACAGCATGTTCCTACTACACTAATCGTCTTAGCTAAATAAAACCAAAGTTCCTTGTCCTGACTGTCCAAATTAATCATAAGACGAATAAGAATCATTGACAATGAAGTAACACAACAATTTTGGCCAATATCTTGAGTTGAAACTAAACTACTTACATATACTTCTCCAAAGAGATTATCATGATGGTGTAACATAATTTTAGTGCAATGTCGATGTCTGATTTTGTTACAACGTTGTAAATGTACCATACGCTGCCTAATTTTCTTCATATTTAACACTAATAAACCAAGCAAATTTATAACTATTTTAACATGATTAGTGGAAAGTTCTGTATCTTGATCTCTGGCACTAAGAATTATTGAAATACATTTTTCTATTAGTTTACCACGTTGGCAATCAAGCATTACTCGAATTTGTTTTAAAAAATGGAAATGACTATTATATGAATGACACTCAAATAACATTAATGAAAATAACATTAAAAGTGCACAAATAACGCCAAAAAGAATTTTTTGACCACAAGGATATTCTTTAATCTCATTTAGTCTTGATTTATTCACCAGGTTTTCTAATATTTGTAACAATAATGGTACAATACCTTCTTGAGTAATTGTTTCACTTATATTTGGATACTGATAGAGCTTTTTTACAGCTAAAACCATGTTGTATAACATTTTTAATTGTATAATGTCATTGTCTCTTGAAATAACATCAAACTGTGATAGACAAACATTATCTAATGAAAATTTCATAACTATAAATGGTACAAACTGATGACTACTTTTTAAATTATATTTTAATGGATTTTGAGTACCAAATGACAAAATTTGGGTCAATAAATCTAATACCAATAATTTTATTTGACTTGGGGTTGAAGAGTGTTTGGTAATTGATTTTATATGTTCATCATAAAAATAACCCGGATATGTATTTCTTATTTTAGTCAAATTAATTTCTTCAATGTCAGAATCATTTTGCTCATCATCACTTCGAACAATATTGGTAAAATAATCGAAATCCATAGGATTAAATCGAATACGTAGCGTGCTTGGTGACTTCACTAAATCTAATGCATTTTGAGACTCTGATTCACTAGATCCCTCCACTTTTAGTTTATCACTCTCCAAAGAATGAGTTTTAACCCTAAAAAAAAAAATCAATGTGTAAATCATTAAAATATAATGAAAATAATGTTTGAAATATCACTTTTAAAATATTTAATCAACATGATTTACTATACCTATTTGCTGATACTGAGCTTACTCGACGAGATCTAGGTATACTTGGACTAGATCTATCATACAAAGAATTAAGTTGAGTTTTTGACTTTGATTTCATACCTTCAAATGTTGTCAATTTTATTAAATCATCAAGCTTCAAATTAGTTCCATCCGTAGGAGAAATATAAGGATTAACTTTTTCGTCATCATTATTTATTTTACAAGAATCAACATAATCATTAAATATTGTAAAAATTGAAACAAGGACGTTAGCCAATTCCTTTAATTGTTGGACTTCCTGAAAATTCAAAATTTCATAATTTATAGATAGAGGTTAAACTATCTGAATTATAATATTTAGCAATTGGCCCTCCTAAAGGTGACCCTCTTTTAGACAAATGAAAAATTATCTAAATCTATTAAGTGTGAAGGCTACAGAAAGTATCAACCCATTCTAGCATTTTAGATTTTGAGTGGAGCGAAAACGTTTTTTACAATGTTTATTTTTATTTTCTTTATGTGTACAAATTTTCATAAAGAAATACTTATCTAAAAATTTCAACTAGCAATTTTTTAAATCACAATTTGCATCTAGATTTTAGATAGTAATTTTGAGAAGTCACTTTTCGAAACTCACAATGGTTTTTTTCAGAATAAGGAAAAAACCCGAAAAACTACTCAAAATTTGGCAAAAAAGACTCGGAAACTACTTTTTTTTAATCCAAACTTTATGAAAATTTAAATATAGATAGATAATACAATAATATGAGAAATATTTTAGCACAAGAAAATTTTGAAAATGTGAAAAAAAAAATTTTGAAAATTATTTTACATCACTTTTTTTTTCATCAAAATTTTTTTTTTACTTTTCTCAAAAATTAAAACTGGCACAGTAAAAATACATTTTTTTTGTTATCATAACAAACTTTATTATTTTTAAGTAAATTTGTCTTGAATAAACTGAAACGCTGCTCAGAATCGGCCTATTGAAGAAATAATTTATTGTTTCTTTAAAATTCAATACACCCACAAAAGTATTCCACGCGAGAAACCAATACCCAAGATGGGTAGTATGTCTTTCTTTAGAATATAATTCAGATGCTTCTGTTATAAATTTGAGCAGGGCAAAGAATGTATTTATTGTTTATTTTATAAATTTTTTATTTAAATCTTTATTTTTTTCTCAATAAAACAAATTTAATGTGTTAACAAACAACAGTCATAACTGCACGAGAATCGGGGATAAGACTAGCTCTCAGGTAGCTTAATGGTAAAACAATCACCTGACAAGCATTGTCTGGGTTCAATTCCCAATACGGTAGCAAAATTTTTGAGCTGATTTTCGTGTCTATTACAGATCAAAAGTGGGCTATAGATTGTGAGCTCAGGTTTCCACACAGATGGGAGTATGACGGCTACAGTAACTGCAATGACATTCACTTCTAGCATACAGGTGGGGAAGGGGATAAGCAAGTTGTACACACCGGTGAACAGCGATATATTCGAGGGTTTCGAGGGTCATACTTAGGGAAGTTAGCTAAGAATTGTAATTATTAAATAAATTAAATTATACATTTATTACTTAACGAATATTTTGAAATAATTTAGTTTAGTTACAAGAAAATACTTAAAAGAATTTTTACACATCTGTAATTTATAAATATTAAGTTTCAAAACAAAAAAATTCTATTTAAATAAAAAACTTCTAAAATCTTACCTGGGTGCCGAGCAAATGTAAAACAGTCAGACATCTCCATCCTCTTTCATTTAAAATATATTTCTTCAAACTTGATAGATCTTCTTCGCCCGATACCGAACATATGAGATCAATATCCAATAGTAATTGATCTACTATTGCATTTGATATACTATAAAAAATAATATTTTTTAATACAAAAAGTTATTCTATAGTTACATATTGATATTATACTACTCAGCAGATAGTAAAAATTAAGTGAACATTTTTTATGATTCAAAACAAAAATCTAATGAATTCATGTACCTATAATCTTTTAAAAAATATTTTCTAAAAAAAAATAAGTTCAATGTAAATTTTTTTTTAAACAGTATTTTTCATATTATCAAACTTGAGATTGAGATTTTAGTTTTAAAAACATGAAAATACTTGAGAGTTATAAAAATAAGTAAAGTGGAACGTCAATAACTCAAATAAATCAATTAAACATGTATGTGAATCAGATCATATTAAATTTCTAAGTCTTCATATCAAGAATTAAAAATTTTATTACATAAAAACTAACAAAAAACAAAAAATTTCCAATATTTTCAAAATGCTATACTAAACTCAAGATTGATCAAATGTTTTTGAAATTTTAATGAAGTATTTTCGTAAAGTAAGGTTTTTTTCTGACCATTTTAGTAGTTGGTGAAAGTTTCAAGTTCCTAGCTACATTACTTTTAAAGTTATGCTAAAAAACAATTTTAAATTTTCAAACTTTCTTCAATTTGAAAAAAGTATTGGAAAATTTGAAAAATGATCTCTCTAAAGTACCATCTGGATATGATTTCGTATCTATAGAATTACTAATTGAAACTTCCGGACAAGTATCTCTACTAGAAAATATATTTACAGAAGGAGAAAAAAATTAAAAATAGATAAACATCATTGTAAAATCATAAGCTTCTTCGTTCCACTCAGAATCTAAAATTGGATGAAAATAAAATATTAGAAAAAAATGTCCAACCATTTATTTTTTTTTACATTTTCAAAATTTTCTTGCGCCAAAACATTTCTCATATTATTTTCTATCTATAAGTTTATATAAAAGTTGGACTAAAAAAAAAAAAAAAGAGAGGCGTGAAAAGTGTTTTTGTTAAATTTTGGGTAGATTTAACATTTAGAGGCAAATCATAATTCAAAAAAGTAGCTGGTACAAACTTTTGGATAAGTATTTTCATAAAATATATTGTTAACAGAAAAAATAAATAAAAATAAATATTATTGTAAAAACACTAGCTTCTTCACTCCACTAAGAATTAAAAAATCTTTGAAAGTAAAGTTCTTAACTTGTTAGCTTGTTAGCCAATCTTTATGTAGAGAATTTTGTAATATACAATAATAATTTTTAATAATTATAATTTATTAATATATTATAATATAAAATATATAAGTATATTATTAAGCGTTAATGTAAACAATACATTTTTATACATAATAACTAGTCATTAAAAAAATAAAAAATGATTTTTGTTAGGATTCTATGTTCAATTATTAAAATATGTAATACATACTAGCAATTAAGAAATAACACATAAAAAAAAAAAAAAAAAAAAAAATACAACTTGGGTATAATAACTACAAGGTAATAGAAAATTAAGGTGGGCAATTATTTTAGATTCCAAACGAAGTGAAGAAGCTTGTGTTTTTACAATGATGTTTATTTTTATTTTTCTCTGTGAACACTTTTTGTATGGATCTACTAGTCCAAAAATCTATATCAGCAACTTTTTGAAACCGGAATTGGCTCTAATAAGTACTTTAGAGAGATCATTTTTTAAATTTCTCAATCCTTTAATTTTTTTGATTTTCTTTTTTTTGGGGGGGAGGACAACTCAACATTTGACAAAAAAAGACTCGGAAATCATCATTGTTTGATCCAAATTACATAAAAATTTAAACATAAATAGAAAATAATATAAGAAACATTTTGGCATACAAATGCTACACTTAACTCAAAATTGATCAAGTCTTTTTGAAATTGTTATGAATTATTTTTGGGACCATTTTCAGTCGTTGATGAAAGTTTCAAGTCCCTAGCTGCATTATTTTAGAAGTTATGTTAAAAAGCAATTTTCAATTTTATAGAAATTCTGGTAATAGCATATTTTACCGTTTTTTAACAATTTTTGACAGTTTTTTCGTGTTTTAGGAAAAAGTATTGAGAAATTTGAAAAATAACCTCTTAAAAGTACCATTTGGGTTTGATTTTGGATCTATAAAGTTACTGATCGAAACTTTTGGACAAGTATTTGTATAAGAAAAAGTGTTTAGAGGAAAAAATAAATAAAAATCATTGTAAAAATATAAGTTTCTTCACTTCATTCAGAATCTAAAATGACAAAGAGAATATTTAAACAAACTCATCATTTTATAAGAAAAACAGTTAGAACTTAATGTAAAGCCTAAAATTAAGTACTATACTACTGTGTTATTCAACAAAAACTTAAAAAGTCGGTATATTTCACAGTTTCACACTAAGGGTATTATTCGTTTCTTGGGTATACTACTAGATGGTTGTGTTAAATTTTAAAGAAACAAGAAATCACTTATTCAATAAAACAATCCTGAATGGAGCTTTAGTTAATTATTATAAACAACAATTATTGTCAGTTTTGTATTGAGTAGATATGTTTAACAATTGAACTTAACATATATTTATATTCAACTCATAATTTGTTTATGATAAAGTCAAACCTTTGACATTTTCAAGATTTAAGCAATAACATTTTTGGAATAGGTAGTAATTGAACAATCTGTTTCCACTATTGTTAATAATAAGAGAACATTTTCTAGTCCAATACATTTTGAAGTTCCAGCGAAATTAGTAAAATTAATTTTATGAAAATATCGTTTACGGCAAAATTTGCCGTTTTGTATTGTGAATTTTGAAAAATTACTTCTTTAAAGAACCACTTGGGTGTGATTTATGATCTAACAAGTTACATTTTTTGGAGGGGAGGAGGTTATCCCCTAAAACCCTCCCATAAGTATGCCACTGATTATTAAAGGAGCACAAAACACAAAAAATAAGTTTTTTTTATTTGAAAGAATGTTCAGTTCTAAGGATAATGGTATAGGTTTTACGTTTCTACTCACATTATTCAATAAGTTATGAACAATTGAAAAGAGACGCGTGACGTCACTGGGCCCTATTAATCGTAATTGCCTATCTTATACGTGTAAAAGTTTCTCACTTCTCACAACGATTTACCCACCTAAACATTTTGTTTTTGAAATTTAATTTACATATAAATATGTGGTTTTTATGTGCTCAAGACGATGCAAGAATCAGAATTGCAATATGATGTTTAGTTTTTTTAAATATTAAAAATCTTAAAAGAGACATTTTGGTTAAACGGCACATCTTGGTTAGCGGAGCGCGGCATACAGACAATGGGTCCGCCGACCACCACTATCTTATCTAATTCTACGTATTTTACACACTATACACACACACACGCACATTTATTTATTATTACCTTATGGTTTATATTTTTAAATTTTGGTTGAAAGTCTTGTGATTACGTTATATTGTCCATACGCCACGTAAATCATTGTGAGAAGTGAAGAACTTTTACACGTATAAGATAGGCAATTACGATTAGTAGGGCCCAATGACGTCACACGGCTATTCTACATTTCTTAATATCTCTTAAAGCAATAATTTTTTTTTCATCGGATTTTCACCAAATCATTTCATAAAGCTATAGCTAACATAATTTAATATTTAAAAAAAATTTAAAGAATTTTTTTTTGTTTTGTGTGCTCCTTTAAGCTTTTAAAATATCAAAAAAGCCAAAATGAGTAGCTAACATTTTCTAAGAAGTTTAAAGTATTTTCTTATAATAAACTTAAAAAGTAAAAACATTTAATTTATTTATAATTTATAATTTTATTAGTTCAACCAGATACTGATAAATGTTTACAACAAAAGATTATGACAGCGTTTTAACATGCCTTAACATGGCCATATTAGATACACACAATATACATTTATATGATATGAATACTAATTGATACATTTGTTAGCTTTAACTTTCTATGTATTCTTCAAAGGGCATAGAATATGAATGACCTTTAACAATTTTATCTTTTCTGATACAAATGATACATAAAATTATTAATAAGGTGTTCCATCATGAATCATATTAAACTTACTAATTTTTAGTATAATTTTTGGTTGTATTTTCCTCCAATTACAACTATTATATCAATAATTTAAACAATAATAAAATTGATATTGCTTTATAAAATGTATTGTTAAAGATTATTTCTTTCTTTGTCAAGTGCAAATTTTAATATTTTTATTACCAAACATCTTTAACTGTGCTGAAGATTAATAGAGGTTTTTTATCTTAAGATTCAAAACTTCTTACTATTTGAAAATTTTGATATTTTTTAGGTACCTAAAATATTAACATAAAACTGGAAACAATTATAATATCACAAAAAATTTTAAATTATTTATATATCCTCATGCCCTAAATAATAGCTTCTAAGAAATATTTCATGATAACAAATACCCAAATAACTTTCATGAGATTTCAAGTATCTCTCAAATCTAAAGTGTGTATTTCCCACCATAAGAGTGTTCTTCGCACCTCGAGTAGGATACTCTAGACGGGTGAGTTGAATTTTAAAGAAACAATAATTCATTTATTCAATAAAACGATTCTAAATGGAGCTTCAACTAATACTCAATAATAATTATCAGTTTTGAAGAATTGAACTTAAATGTTAAACTATAAATTATTTTATTGCGTACAACATTTATGAAAAACGAAAATTGATTTTCATATATTCCTTTACACCTAATGAATATTCCATAAATAATTTCAAATTACAATAAAATATATATATATAAATATATTATTTATAATAAAATAATAATGAGGTTCCAATTATCTAATAACATTAATTCACTAAAACATAATTAGTACCAATGTTTATTGTATCGCCTCTGATTAGTCATGGGTAAGGTTTGAACCTAGTACCCTCGCACTCAAACTGCTTCGATTGGACTACTAGACTACAAGAATAGCATTATATTAGTAATTATTTAATATAACACTCGAAAATATTGAATTTTCAAAATAGAATAATTAGAAAACTATTGATGAGTGCAAATTTTAGTTCACACCATCGTGTTGATCTTCAAAATTACATAAAATGGCGAAAAACATTATCAACTTATTTGGATATTTGTTAACTAGAAATATACCATAATATTTGTCAGTACTTTTTCAGTTTTTTTCAATCAAACCCTTGTAAAATGTTTAATTATTAGTCCGTAAAAAGTTTTAATACATCAAAATATTCATAATGAAATTCTCCACCTAAGTACCAACTTTCATAAAGATCGGCTGAACAAATTTTCTTTTATGTATGTTAGAGTATGTAATGTTAAGTAAAACTAACGAATTCTGTCAAAATACTATCTCCAGAAAGAAGGAAAAAATAAAAATAAAAATAAACATCATTGTAAAATCATAAGCTTCTTTGCTTTGCTCAGAATCTAAAATAAGTATGAAGAATGAAAAAGTTAATATCCAAAGAAGTAAGAGCTTTTTAAGTTATAAAAATACCTTATAAAAACAAACAGTATAATTAACATACATCAATATCTCTTGTAAGGTTATAATATGTTAGATAAGATAAAAATGGGAAAATTGTTTAAGTAATTTTAAAATAGTATCCAATCATACTAGGTACTAAAAATTCTTAATTTCAATATTATCTAAATTACAATTGTGATTATTGAATAACATCTACTAATTAAAATTTAAAATAAATTGTTTTATAATCATTAATTTACACAATAAAATAAGATAAAACAGCAAAGAGATTAATTTTAATTAACTAAGACATTAAGTTAATAAAATTATTCAACAGAAAATAAACTTTAGTTATGAAAAAAAAAAAACCCCTCTAGATTCTAAATGGTAATGATAGTAATGAAAATAATGGTAGTTCACATCCTACCTTAAAACTTTATGGAAATCTTTCCACATAATTTCAAGGTAATAAAAAGTATAATTTTGGTTATGTTTAGAACTGAAGATGTACAGTTTAAAAATATTAGTTAAAAATCTCAAGTATCTTTGATTTATATTTAATGGGTATATAAATATATAATGAATATGCATACATAAGAATATACTTATTTTAAATTATGACATAAATAGAGTTTGGGACTTATTGCACACAATTTGTTAGAAATATGAATGCAAATACGCACCAAAAACAACTAAACTACGCGCAAAAATATGCAACTCATTTTTTTTTTTTTTTAAATAAAATTCGATATATTTCATTTTAAATTCAGACAATGATTAGATATATTGATCGACGTATAACAGAAAAATGAAAAAAAGTCAGACATACATCGCACCATGGGTGTTCTTTGCTCATTAGGTGGGATACTCTTGATAAGTGTAATAAATTTTAAATAAACAATAAATTATTTCATCAATAAAAACACACACACACAGATTTGTAAAACCTATACATTCTTTACTCTGCTCAGAATTTAAAATAATGTCAACCTTAAAAATAAATGTTTTAGGTAAGCTTAAAATATAAAAATGCATAAATATACTATAAATATGTCATATTTGCGTAATTATGATATAAATTTGTTAAATGTGTAAATATGCTACAAATTTGTCAAATACCTATGCATTTTTCCTAAAAAATAACAAAATATGCAAAAACATACAAATCAGATTTTTATATTTGAGTCCATTATGCCTTGAAACAAATGTATATCTCACTTAGATTATTCTGCAACCATTAATAAAGAATATGCAAATGCAACAAGTCACAAACTCTAAACAAAAGTATATTGATCAAGGAGAAGATAAAGCTACCTTAGGCTACATAGGAAGACTATTTTTTACAAAACACATGGAATTTTTAATACAAATGTTTAACATCCAATCTCCATTGTTAATGATTTTTATTTACCTTGTACTTTACATCACAAATTATAATTAAGATATACAATTTCAATACCATATCTATAATATTAATATAATTATCCATAAGTATCAAAGTAAAATTAAATTAAAGTTGATAAAGTTGACTAGTGACAAAATGAAGCTCTATATAACAAAAATCTTAACATAACAAATGACTATTGTTTCTTTGAAAATCTCGTGACAATAACAAAAAATTATAAGGGTTTTGGTCTTCTTGCTATAAAAATATATTATTTACCAAAGTGTTGAGATATAACAAATTTTTACAATTCAGGAGACTTCTATTACAAATGTTTAATTTTCATTACTTTAAAATACACATCAGTTAGTAGATAATAAAAGTTATCCATGTATTATTTCTTGCACATGATTTAACATAGTTGTAATACATTTAATAAAAAAGTATTATTAATAAATTAAAAGAAATTTGTAGTATGTTGATTTATATTTTCCATTAAATCTTGTTATAACAAATGTTATAGGTATATGCTCTTGATATAACAATTTTTCAATATAACCAACTTTTTTGTTGGTCCCTTGAATCGTGGTATATCAAGAGACAGGAGTTGGTTGTATACTCAAATTTCTTTACAAATTTAACCATATATTTTATATTATTAGATATTTAAAAAAATCTGTTCAATGATATTAACATATTTACTTAAAATGATATAGATAAGCACATTTATTATCATTTCTAATAGAAAAATGTATTACTTAAATACTGATATTATACAGGCCTATTACCATGACTAAATAAGTTTATTTAGTCATGCCTATTACACTGTTTTATTAACACCAACCTACCTATTATAAACATAATAAGCAAAATACTTCTTCATTTTACTCTCATAATAGAAGATAAGTAGGTATAGCATTCAAATTTGTATACCTCTCGAGTGTAATATAGAAATTTTTCAGGATTAATATGTATATTATCATTAGGGCACATGCTAAACTCTAAAGTCTAAATATTAAAATTGAAAGTGAATAATTTATGTGAAAATCAAAAAATCAAGAGTAAATATTAATTATATTAATAGGTATAGTATTAACTTAATGTCTTTTTTCCTGCTTAATATTTGATTGCTTAATAAAACTCAATAAAATCATTAAATTACTTCATTATTTATAAATCAAAAAAGGACTTTGAACAGAAATAAAACATTTATTCTATGATAACAAAATGTTATAGGCACATTTTAAAGAAGAAATTATTATTAACAATTAGTGAACAAAATTGTTTAATACTTGTCATAATAAATAACATATTTTAATCTTAAACATGAATTGAAAAAAGGTACCTATGCGATCTTACTAGTAACAATTATATACTGAATAATACATACTTATACCTATACGTTTTCAGTGATAAATGTAAAACTTAGATGTAAAAATCACTCATAATACAGTAGAATACATAGTAGCATTTCAAAGCTTGCAGAAATGTTGTACGAGCAAGAACAATAATCAATTATTACCCTAATTCAGAGCATAGATCAAAAGTTTAATCTTGAAGGGGGCTCTTTTGAACAAAAATAACAATATAATAATGATTCCTATCATTCTCCATATAACAATAATAATATTACATATATCATATTTTCGAAAAATGTTAAAATTGTCAACAACGTTAAAACTTTATTCCTAAACCACTTTATCATCTCTCAAATTAAAGGTCTATTTTTAGAATTTACAATGTATGAAAAGCCTTAGTGCTCTCTAAATTATGCACAGAAACTTCAGCAGTTGTGTGTATAAACTCACTTAGGACGTAAAATATTCAATTTCCAGCTGTTCTAATAAGACTTTAGAGGCTAGTCCCAAGGAAAACTTTATAAGAGCATTATTTGTAAGTATAGAACTATCTTCAACTAAATTTTTGGGTCATTAAATGTTGCTAGGACTGGGTACGACTAAATTAAAAATGATAAAAAACACAATTTTAATGAAATGTTTATTTTCAAACTGTTTTATCTTTTAAAGAGTTTAATAGATTTTAATTGAGAAGCTACCACTTTAAAGACAATACAAAATCCTGTCAAATGAGACCTGTTGAAAATATTTTTATTGAATGGTTCAATTTTAGAAACCATTTAAAATTCACCAAAAATCTGAAATTTCTGTTGTAATCTATCACAGTCTCCAAAAACATTTTTTATGGTAACTAGACATTAAAATAAAGAAAATGAGAGGTTCAGAATTTAAATCGGTTAACATAGCTTCCAAATATGGTAAGTTACAAATAAGGCTAAAAGAGCCTATTGTAGGCATTTTGAGGGATTGTTCTCAGACCAGGGCACAAGAAAATATGAAAAAATGCACATGCTACTTTTTTCACTAGTACAACATACTAAAATTTGGTGGCAATCGGTGGACCTGTCCCACAAAAGTGACAAGAAAGTAAAAATATTGCTCATATTATATAGGTATATATATATATGGTTATCCTCGCCTCGACTTCTAACTAAATAGAATTGTCACTTCTCAGCTAGCAAAAAGAATATCCAGTGATCGACTTTATATATGTATATATATACAGTGGTTGAAGTGGATCAAAATAAGTGGAGGATGGAACTAATACTGTTGATTCTTAAATTTTGTTTTTATATTAAAAAAAAAAAAAAATGGAAGCCAAGATAAACGATATTTAAGAAAATTTTAATATAATATTATAGGTACTTATTTAAAACACTCAATTTCTATAATTCTAATTTAATAATCTTCAAAAAGAAAAAAACACAATGAAAAATATAGAATCTTGCCTTTTAATAGAAAGTCTCTTTTTAAATCATTGAAAAAATGCCATGCTCAACACAAGTTTACTGACCAAATTATTTTAAATCTTTTTGTTTATGCTTACCTAACGAATAAAATAAAAAAGTGAACAGACTTATGAACTATCAATTATACAATTAATGAGAATAACACTAAAAAAAATAAAATTTTCTCTGACTTTACTGTAAGGTAGACCAACATATTTTAACTATTACAGATTGTTTAAGACATTGAAGTTAAATTGTATTAAGAGTGTCATTGTTAAAGAATGTTCAAGTTTGTCTTAGTTAACAATAATATAAGAACCAAATTATTCACAACCGGATTCTTTTGATATAATCTATTTAATCTAAATTCTAAATATTTTTTAAATCCTTCGACTATCTTTCCATCATTTATGTAGAAAATGCTTTATAAATTTGCTTTAATGATATTTTAATCAAATTATTCTGGTAAAGTACCTATTTTATTTCTTATGGAGAAAACAAAAATTATTCAAAGATATTTTTTGAAGAAAAATGTTGTAATATCACTGTGTTTATAGCAAAAATCAATTAATTTTTCAAAATCCAAGAGGGATGAATAATTTTACTTAAAATAAGTGGAGGGATGGAAAATGCTGATGAAAAGAAGTAGAGGGATGGCATCCTCCCGTACCCCACCCCACCCCATTTCGACCACTGAATATAAGCTACATTTTTAATGTGTAATTATATATTCCTGACATAAACTATTTCTTTATTTTAAATATAAATACTAGTATTATATAGAATTAACTATGGCATAATAACTTTATAAAATAATAATGTAAGGATTTCAGATCCTTGAGGGGAACTATGTCACTTTTGCCAACCCTCGATCAGTTGGATCCAACACAGATTTTATGTAGAGTATAGACTTAGGGAAAATAATTTTAAAAACATTATTTTTTTAAATATTAAAATAATTTTATACTGAGTAAAAACACAATTTATATATTTATATTATATGCAAATTTGCAGATCATAATAGTTTTAAATCATTTCTTCAATAATAAAATTCTGAATGAAGAAAGTTAATAATATATAGAACTATTAAAGTCGTCATTTTCAACACATCCACCAAAAGTATCTGACTCACCCGAAGAGCAAAGAATACCTGTGGTGCGAAATATGTCCAGCTTTCTTGTATTACTTATCTTTGCTTCACTTTACTTTACTTATTATTGCTTTACTTTACTTATAATTATTATATTGTGCTAAATATTTATTTAATGTTTTATTTTTTTTATTTTAACGTCCAAACAGCTATGTCTAAATGTCCCTGTTCGTAAAATTTCTAACCTATCATGAAATATTAAAAACTGATTTAATTTAAAATACAATGAAAAAGGACAAACAGTTTAAAAAGATCATAAAACATTTAAAATATGAAAAATTTGAAAAAGAAACATTTAATCAAGAATATCAAGAATATTGTATACTTGTACAATGTACATAGATTATTATAATATGTATAAATAAATATATGCTGAAAAAAGATGATGAAATATTAATAATAAATTTAATCAATAAAATAAAAATAGAAATATCTTTTTATTGTTTTATTTTATTTCTCAAAGCTCATTTATTAATTTGTACATGAAATTAATTTTATTCAAAAATAATATTCAATAAATAAATTAAGTACCTAAACAATATTTGAAACTGGCCATGGCACAATTTATTTAAATTAATTTAAATTGATCATTTAGCTCAGAAATTTAAATTTTTTTGTCAATGAAATTTCATGATCTGAAAACACTGGATATACAAATATGTCCAAAAAAACTGTAATAAATTTATAGTTATAAAAAAGTCAGACACCAAGGATATTCTTCGCTCCTCGGGTAAGATACTCTTGGTGAATGTGTAGAATTTTAAAGAAATAATAAATAATTTCTTCAAGAAAGTTAATAATATAAAGAACAAATACAGCAATCATTTTCAACACACCGACAAAGAGTATCTGACCCGAAGAGTGAAGAATATCCGCCATGCAACATATGTTCGGCTTTCTTGTCTATACTATACTTTATTTATTTTTTTAATAAATAAAGAAAAAAAATTTAATGAGAAAACGAATGTTAGAAAAATGTTCAACATTTTTTTTACATTTTCAAAATTTTTTGCACCAAAATATTTCTTATATTATTGTCTATTTATGTTTAAATTTTCATAAAGTTTGGATCAAAAAATGGTGGTTTCCAAGTCTTTTTTAATTAAATTTTGGTTGTTTCTTCCAAAAAAAAATTGAAGAATTAAGAAATACTATAAATGACCTATCTAGAGTACCAACAAGAGGCAAATCCGGTTTTAAAAAGTTGCCGATCGAAACTTATGGACAAGTATATCTACCTGTACGAAAGTGACAATGGAAAAAAAAATACACTTCATTGTAAAAGCAATAGCTTCTTTACTTCGTTCAGAATCTAAAATAAAATCTCATGGCCAAATCATTGTCAGTACCTAATTATTTTAAAATCATAAGAATGTTCATATAATTTTTAAATGGACTCATCAGAAATATCTAATAATTAAATCTAGGAACTTTTAAAAATATACCTAGATACAAAAACTTACTGAGCTTTTGGAATATCTTCTGGTACTTTTTTAATCTTCTCATACACAGACAGTATTTCGCACAGCAGTAAATCAAACCACGCAATTTTCTATAAGAAATAATGTTTATACAGAAAAATTATTTCCAACAAAATGCCGTTTGTAACGTGCACAGTTACATGAAAATACACGATATGAAAGTATCGATTAAATGCAGGTACTAATATTATTTGGTATATTTGTTGTGTAATTCCATATTATCAAGTATCATAATACGACATACGGGCGACAGAGTACTACTTACAAAGTCATTTTTAAGCGTGTTCTCCACGACGGATTTGCATTTCAAATAACCCTCCCAGAAAATGAGTATCTTCGACGGTTTTATCGGCGTCGTTGAGCGATCCATGTAATCGCGGAATCCTGTAATGACAATATTACCATAGAATAGAAATTGATATTGCTACGTTATCTTCAAGCGTATGCTGTCATCGAACTGATAAAAAAACCAAAACAAACAAAAAACAATGTCGAAAGAAACGGTACGCGACACGCTGGCGCGCTTGTCTGAGGAAAATAATAACGAATTTGTGGTGGAAATATCGTGTTTGATTGCAGGTATGCGTGTAGAAAAAAAAAAAAATAGTAATGATACAAAATAAAAAAATACGACCCACGACCGGTTATTATGTAACACTCAGCAGACGCGACTGCCGTTGCCTCTCAACGTCGAGGCGCTACACTCGACTGCTCGGACCGCGGCAGGTTGCCGTGGTGGAACACGTCGATCGACGAGAAATCGTAATGGGAAGAAAATTATCTTAAATATTAAAAAATACTAACGCAATAATAATAATATTCAATATTATTATTACTGATTCTGGTTATTGGCGCGCTATCACACACGCCGTCACGTGATACAGTGTTTCTCTTATCACCGACGACGATCATACGCGCACAGCCTCCGCCGCCAGACGACAATCTCGACAGCCGTGTGTACCGCGCAGCTTCCGGATGGACCGTACGAGTGATCGCGGAAAATTAATCCGCACGGCCACAGCACTACAAATAATATCGCCGCCCCGTAAATCCCGGATTCACGGCTATACAATAATAAAATAAATATACATATTAGATAATATTATATTTTGACGTGAGTGTGTGTGTGTGTGCACGCGCGCGCGTTCAGATACGATTGATACGAAAGAAAACGATGTTTGCATTATTGCACATTATTATTTCGTTCGCGATAATATTCGAATCGATTAATCGCGAACACGTATCGATAACCCCCCCGTCATTAATCCCCCCCCACGTCATACTCTGATCAGCGTGATACGGACGCACCCGGAGGAGGGGCGGGTCTATTCACGTACGCGCCGCGATAACCCCAGTGCTTGGGCTCGTGCGCTAATTATTTTTATTAAATAATAAGCATATTATATTATTATTGTGTTATTTGAATAATAAGCATACATTATTTTTATTATATAATAATATGTACGCATTAATTTTTTAATAATTACTGTAGCCTTTGGCGTACGCAGTATTTTGGGAGCGTATAGTACCTAGATAAATATTTCTGATGTCATTTGATTTAAATTCGATATTTATAGACAGGCAAAATTATAATTTTAACCCAATGGTAAAATTTGTGAGAAGCAATCGTTTCCCCCCCCCCTCTCACCGAGAGTTCTTTACTGAGTGAGTTTCTGATATTTTCAAATTTCTTTATCCAATTAAGGTAAATTTATTTGATAATTTTATCGTATCTAGTACTAGGATAGTAAGTTATTAATTTAGTTTTTAGGATTATTACTTTGGATTTATTCCGTTGCCTATTGCCCAATAAACAAAGTAAGCACGCGCTTATAGCAGTAATATTTGAGGGACACCAAATTTTCGTCGTGTTATTTTTTTAATTTACAAAATATGTGTATAGGTTTTGAGATATTAATGATAAACACTATATTTTTGTTTCATAGGTATTTCAGTTGATTTGTCATATAAGAAAAAATATCTATGACATATACCTTTTACAAAATATGTCGTTCTCATAATTCCAATATTATATCATAATTTAATGTATCTAAAAATAATAAAAGTTCTAGTGAAAAAATTAATATATAATTAATTATTTATATGAAGAGACGGCGATTTCTTTTTATGATTACAGCGAAGAGATTCGGCACTGGATTTATCGCTAAATATTTTTAAGTAATTTTGTGAAATTATTGTATAAGCAGCTAGGAGGTTTATTAGGGTATTAGGAAAACCACATGAAAATGCCGAAAATAATGCGGCTAAATTATCTTAAATGTATGTACTATCTACTAAAAGGATTAAATGAGACTTGTTCAACAATATTTATTCAAAAACGTTATCTAAGAAAAAGAAAAGACATAAAATCTGAAACTTTATGTTTACATATATTATATAATATGTTATAATTCAAATTTCAGACTATGAAGGGACCCCTCAACTCCCGCTTAGCGTACGCCACTGCCTGTGCCTGCTATACGATTATCGTTCGTAGGTATTCACGACACACATCGAGTACTAGAGTGTAAATATTTTTATTTAAGTGCCATATTCAACAATATGAATTTTTAAAGCATGTTCCAAGTTTATTTCTGAATTAATAGAGATTATAATTTTATAGTAAAAGGATTTTTTTTTCAATGCTTATTGATAAAATTTCCATAAATATGGTTTAAGAGGGGTGTTCAGACACCCAAAACGATCCCCCTTAGTTGCGCCACTGCTTCCAAGCCCCAACCTATTTGTGCCTATTATATGGCTGGAGCCAATTTTAGTAGCAAATTTTTAGGTGCAAAAATCGTTTTCAAAGTTTTTTTTAGATTCTGAGGATAGCGAAAGTATCTAAGTAGTGGGTTCAAATTTCAAAGACGAATTTACGCTATTTCCGCCCTTAGGAAATAATTTTATTGTCACCTCTATAAACTGATCATTTATGTTTAAGACATAATTTTCTAAATAGTTACGTACCAAACATCGGTATCTAATTAGAAAAAAATATATATATAGACAGATTCAAAATATAATTGTTATTAGGTTGATAAATCGTTCTGTTCATAAAAATATAACACCAATATAGTATTTAATAAATAATAGCCTATTACGATACTCTTGAATACTTAAGAAATAACAAAAACATACATAAATGAAAAAATAAATAAAATATTAGATAGATCCATAAAAAAAAAAAAAAAAAAAAAAAATAGAAAAACATATTATGCAATACGTACATAAATTTATTAATTCGTTGTTGATTACCTACTCACACAAGTCACACGTATTCAAGGCCGTAGTCAGAAAGAAACATTCAGGGAGATAGAGGGGTTTGGCTACCAATATATTGATCAATATATTATATATATATTGATTGTTAAAATATTCTAATAAACATAAATTACCTATACAAAATTTTTTATAGATTTCTGTGGGTGTGGAGAGGGGGTTGAAACTTAAACTATTTTGAAGTTATTAATAATATTAAAATATTATTAAAATAATAATTATTGTGGCTATTACAAACAAATAACAATTGTACTTCAGTATCTATATAAATAAAATATTAATATGTATATATTAAAGAAATTAAAGTGGCTTAGTAGTTTCGTTGTATAAATATCTCTCAATATTTATTTTTTTTCTATTTAAACAAGTGTTAAACAATTATAACAGTAAACAGTTACATTGAATAAAATTACTACCACTTGATAATCGTTTATAAAATAAGATTTACTTTTGGAATATGAAAATATATTACAATAACCTATAGTTAGTTAAACGTACTGGGATCACTAAATTTTTCGTATTAGGTATGTTTACGGGGTGCACCCTCAAAATTATCCCATGCTTCAAAATAATCCGCATTCAAAATATTCCTTATTTAAATATATGTGTGTAAAATTAACATTACATCATGTAGTAGTCCGTAATTTTATTTTTACATTATTTATTAAATGATTTTCAAAGATTCTATATTTTCGTAATCTTTGTATATTGTTAAAAATAATCAATGTAGTTTTTAAAAATTATATGTAGAAAAAGTAACAGATATTTTTTTCTTTTACAATTTTTAGATTTTTGGCTTTCTGAAAAGTTAGAAAAATGGATATAAGCCCTTATTTCTAAATGCCTTATGTTCTTAATTATGAACACTTAATTATTTAAAGGGTATAGCTTATAATTTTTCTTTTGATATAATTATTATTAATTTCTTTTTTCTTTAATGAATTATCAAACAAAATATACTATGTCGAATAATTTTTCATTTTAGAGTCTGAGCAAAGCGAAGAATCTAGCGTTTTTACAATATATTTACTACGTATTTACTACGGGTGTTTTTAGCTCCTCGGGTCAGATACTTATGGTGGATATGTTGAAAATAACGACTATTACTGTTTTTTACACCATTAACTTCCTTCATTCAAAAACAAATTATTGAAGAAATGATTTATCGTTTCTTTAAAATTCTACACATTCATCAAGAGTATCTGATCCGATGAGAGAAGAATACCCGTGGTGCGAAATATGTCCGGCTTTCTTGTCTGTACTTTACTTAGTTTTGCTTTACTTTAATTTATTTTACTATACTTTACTTTTAGGTTCTGAGCAGAGCGAAGAAGTTTATGAATTTACAATAATGTTTATTTTATTTTTTCCCCCGTTCTGTAAACACTTTTGCGTATAGTAGATACTAGAAACTTGTTGTGAAAGTGATAATTAGGGCTAGGATTTATAAGCATTGGCATGTTTTTTTTCAATTTCTGATTACTGATTTGCTTGTAATGACCATCAATCACGTCACCTTGAAGAAAATGATGGTTATTTTATGTTAATTAAATTCATAGGTATTATTGCATATTTATAGTATAAAAATATAAAATGCATGTTTTTTGGTGTGTACTGGTAGTGATATCTGGTAAGAGAAGTAGTATAGTATATTCAAAATGTACCCAAGTATTTATAATTTACTATACGGGAAACGAGTTATTCTAATTTAATTGTTAATGATAAACAGATGCATGGATTATGTTTTCCGCGTAGCATTCGTGAAAAAAGAAAAAAACATTCTTTTTGCGAGGAAGAGGGGGGAAGGCTGAAATATTTTTGTTTGATTTAGCCCTTCTAATGATATTAGCCCTTCTAATGGTATTAGCCTTGTGTTATTTAAAAAAAAATCTGGAGGGGCTTTAAATAGTTTTGGGGTATAAGCTCCCCTTCCATTTCCCATCTATGCCATGTATGTATCTACATAACACGTAATTATTATGAATCTGCATAAATTAAAGGTCGCATCCTTTTTCCTACACTTTCCTTTTCCTCCAAAAAAAGGTTTATTCTGTTTTCTTCCACTGACAATATTACTTACTATTATTTAACAATATCAAAATATAATCTTTAAACTCGACTAGAAACGATAACAACAGGTAATTCTAACAATAAACTGCAGTAAAATAATTATAATCTTCATCAAACATGAAATATATTGGTACAAGCAAAGTTTTTTATAAAATTTTCTCGTATCCATTGTATACAATAATACTGTATTTAAAACGTTAATCATTAGGGTTTATGCTGCCATATTATAGTAAGTATGGATTTTGAAAAAAGTGATTAATAAACCCTAAAATCGACATTATAGTTATCGGTTCGACGTTTGTGTAAAAGTTGATAAAGCTCAAAACTATTAGCGTTAACAGATAGTAGGTAACCAATTGTTACAATACAAAATGATTACACAATTACACTCGTTTTCCATTAAACTATTTTCAGATTTTATGTTCTTATATCTTATTTAATATTTCGAGAGAATTAACGTTTGGTATAACGGTTAAAGATATTTAATTCAATTTCAGAAGCAGGGGGGAGTAGAGGGGGGCCTGTCCCATCTTCGCTACGCTCATGAAAGTATATCATACACAGTTTTTCAAAATGTTTGTCCATTTAAATAATAAAGCCGTAGAAAAAAAATATTTGGAGGAATATGGAAACCGGAGGAGAATGGTATTTTATCTGTGGAGGAAAAAGGATTTAATTTTTTTAAATTTTTTTTGGAGGAGAATGGCTAGTGGGGGAAAATGGAATATGATTTTTGAAGGAAAATGGTCTTGCCCAAATTAAACTTAAATTATACAGATTTACTAAGATTTTGCTACTTTACATTTGAGAACTGTTTAAGATTCTGAACGTAGTGAAGAAATTTATGATTTTACAATGATGTTTATTAATTTATTTTTTTAATTTTTTTTTTCTCTTTCTGAGAACACTTTTTCATATAGAAATGCTAGTCCAAAGTTTCGATCAGTTTCTCTATAGAACTGAAATCGTACTCAGATGGTACTTTTCCACGTTTTTGTAAATAGTATTGAGAAATTTTAGAAATGACCTCTTTGAAGTACTATCTGGATATGATTCCGGATCTATAGAGTTACTGATCGAAACTTTTAGACAAGTATTTCTATATGAAAAAGTGTTTCCAGAAAGAGAAAAAAAGGAAAGTATAGACAAGAAAGTCGGACATACTTCGCACCACAGATATTCTTCGCTCCTCAAGGCAGATACTCATGAAAGGTGGGTATAATTTTAAAAAACCGATAAATCATTTCTTCAATAAAACAATTCTGAACGAAAGAGTATAAAGAACAATAATAGTCATAATTTTGTTTGGCGCATTGTGAGTGCGCTGCATGTTGTTTGTTATTATTAGGCTTAGGGACTTGTAGCTCTAAAAAATACCCAAATATGCACCGAAAAATGGCCAAATATGCATGCAAATATGCTCCTAAAAAATAACCGTATATGCTCTAAGATATGGCGAAAAAAAAAATTAAGTATAACAAATATGTGGTAAAATTAAGTATTTATTTTATAAGAATTTAATATAATATTACTATATTATAATATTATTATCAGTTGAATTGAAAATTATTTATAATAAATTGAAT